>DWJS01000200.1:0-13031 GCA_018248975.1 Codatractus imalena | reverse complement strand
CTCTTCAGTTTCGGGAACAAGAAAAAGTCACAGGGGGCCAGATCTGGGGAATACGGTGGCTGCGGTATCATTCGTGTGTTGTTTTTCGCCAAGAAGTCGCGTACAAGCAAGCTTTTTGATGTTTCTCAGACCTCAAAAGACAGGTTCTCAATTCCTTTTTTTTTAAGTTACCTTATAACTTCGTCATTTTTAAGTCGATTTGGATTGTTTTGATTCTATTGTCATAGGACCTTGAGTTTTGAAGATATGGCAGGGAACTGATCAAATTCCAATAGGATATGGATACCCATGTAGGTAGGTGTTGCGATTGAAGGCGCTTGTTTTCCACAGGTCTGTTATACTACGAACCGGCCACTTTAACAACAAATAATAAAAATAAACGTAAGGTACATGGCCTCTTTACTTTATTATTTGTTGTATAAAACCTTTAAATAGTTACAGTTATATATAATATATTAACGTGTGAATGTCTACCAAAAATATCAAACATGTTTGCTTTTTTGATAAAATGCATATAAGCTGTAGGTTATTTTCATAAAGTTCAAGACAAAGTAGGCAGCTAGTGAGCAAGGAAGAGCTAGTGAAGTAGGGCAGTCAATCTTGTTCGGGACGGGGCTGTTATTGTAATATCGGCGGCAGGTGCTCTGCGCTGTTATTGATGGAATATGTTTCTTGATGTATGAATACAGTCTGATTGAAACAAGTTGAAACTTCGCGTGTTATACTGACGCTTTCTACATCCTTAGCACAATAGGGTTCTTGTGGCGTTATTGTTATGGACGTGTAGAGTGATACACACAAACAGATTTAGAACAGAATTATAAATCGTTTATTTGTCTTCTGGATGCGAAATTTAGTTAAGAATGAATCGTAGTTATAAGTTATCCGTCATCATCAACTCATTATAGTCCCGTTACTGGGCACAGGTCTCCTCCAGAATGAGGAAAATTTTTGTCTTCCGAAGACAAACACGCTGGTCCTCTGGGATTGGATAGATTTCACACACCTTAAGCATCTTTTTAGGACTCCGTATCCAAAGGGTGCCACCGGGACCCCATAAGTAAATGACCGCTGTCCAACGCTAACGCTAACTTTAAATAATATTACATTTATATATCAATCCACACCATCCACGTTGTACTAGTTTGCTATGTTATGATAATTATTTACTAGTTTCGCATAATCTTCTGACTCTCATTTTGAACCGTATTTATCACAATAGAAGCGCTGCCTACAGATCGAGCATTTGAATTGAAGATATTTATGAAACTTCGATAACATGATTCAGGTTACGTGTGGCGCCATCTCGTATTAAGTTGCGCGAAGTCTCTATACAGTTTTCCACAGTTTGGGCAAAAATTGTATCCTTTACACTTAAATCACATATTAAACTACAAGTTATGAGGAAGGTTAAGTAGTGTGTAATTTAAAACCCAAAGCAAAATTTACAAAAATCACGCGGCGAATATCTCGCGTGTCCCGGATTCCGTGTTTAACATCGTTGCCTCTGTGTTTAGACTGCACTGTCTAATTTGGCTATTTTACCCTGCGTTTAGCGCTGCAGTCCCTAATTTGAATATAAGTTACAGTCTGTAATCATAGTGCTCTGTATTAATTCCACAAATAGTTTCGCATAACTGGGAAATAAATTGTGCACTATCCGTATTCTGGTTAAAGCTATGTTATATGATTGTGTGACCTCGATTTTACCGGTTAAGAATTCGGTTTTGATGAAGGTTACAACTTACTGTGCACTACCACTAGATATAAAGGTTATATGTAGAATTGTTTGCGCTACAGTATTGTGGCCTGTATAATGTGCTAAGCAAAATGTTAAGGCACTTCAGGTATTCCGGCTTAGTCAAGCTTTCTACATTCCTCAAACTGTTTCTTTGTATGTCTTATATCATAGGAGCTATGAACGTACACAAACAAGTACATAAACACCCAGACCCAGAATAGAAATTTAAATTCATCACTTATACGTCAGTCAGTTCGGGGTTGAATCCGAAATTCTCTGCGTGTCAGACCGGTAATAGCTGCTCTACGCGAGTCGCATTTGTCGATTTGGTCAAATTTAAATTCCACCCAACTGAAACAGAAATAGGGGGTAGTGGAACATAAACCCCATTAGGAATAACGAGGGCATCTACCGGTCCGTCATTATTTATCAATCGGAGTTCAGTGCAATTAAGTGCGATCCCGGTATTGGGTTCCCGGATCCTCGGAAAGGGAACAAATTGCGGACCCGACTTTGAAAAATGCTATGACTTTTGTTTCGTTGTTTATTTTCCGTATGAAAAGTAACGTTAATAATTCGTGAAATTGAATTTTGTATATCTATACGAGTGACGATGTAAGGTCGTATCATAATGGCCCGTATTTTATTGCACCCTAGTACCTTGTAAATGGAATAATTTATATTGACATGATTTTCGCTCAAAGCCTTAAACTTAAGGCATATAGGCTTTTTAACCCTAAAATATTTTGAATAACCTCAACTGTTATCCTTCGGTTACAATAAAGTTGTTTGGTTTTTTTTTTAAATTGATGATACGTTTTGAAATTTATCCTCATTTCAATAAAACACCACTTACATTTTTGTAGGCGGACGATACAATTTGTTTAAACAGTCATTAAAATACGAATTATGAAAAATGGTATATAAATTCCCTGGTTTATAAACCACTAGCTAACTCGAATCAATGCATGATTAATATCTAAGCTTTTATCAAACCGCATGGGTTTAATATGAAAAATAACTGAATCGCATACAAAATGCATATTAATGTTCAGTCAATACCGCTCGCTATCTTCACCGCATCGCTGAATATCTTTCATATTCAATCTGGGCGATATTAAATGTTAGCTTTTCGCATTATATTTTTAAAAATAATAATACTCATGCATTAAGAATCTTGCAGCTTTCACGTATCTAAGTATTTTAAAAGGTAGATAACACATATTTATTTAGCTTCACTCGTAGTTCCTGCAGGCCTTAAATTAGGGTTAAATAGGGTAATGCCTCATATATTTGTCCATATCATATCATGTGCAGTTTTTGACTTTTTTCAAAAGTAATGCTTTTGATTATGTATCGGGTACAAACGATACGTTTTATTTGTCGCCAATATTTGGACCCAGTTGTATGAATCCTGGTCACGGTGAAATTGCCTTGGTGGGGAGAAACCAATTTTAATCGTATTCTAATAACTGGATCAATTCACACAAACCTCAAGCGATCTCCTCTTAGTGTCGTGTGAGTTTAGTAAAAGAGACGATAGAGATCAACTCCAACCCAGGGATTTCAAGAGATGCACTTAAGTTAGTAGCATTCTTTGGGCACGGAACTCTTAAAAGAAGACTGTGACTATTTTAGCGCTGTATTGGATATCACGAAGCCAGGGCCTAAAAGTAACTGTGTGACTCAATATGGAACAATTATTTTTCTATTGGTCCTGTTTTTAAAGGGTTATTCAGCGAAGGGTAAGGTTCTAATTGCATTGCGTTGTCGATGGTTACGAATAATTTTTTATAGCCCTGGATATTGGTGATACCGTTTGAACAATATTGCGGAGGATACACGGCATTATAATTTTATGGCGTTTCCTTTATATAGGTTTTTGTAAAAGATCTTCATTTGACTGCGTGTTCTGTATTTTCGTATGTATGGCACTAGTGGGTCCGTTGCGCTGTGTACCAATTTTGGTTAAACTTTAAGCGTATAAAGCTTAAGTAAGTGTTAGTTGGACTCGTATATGAAAGGTTCCGTACCACCGTAATTGTATACTAGTATACACAATGACGCTTGTACTAGCACATCACCGCTATAGCACAAGATGTTACACTTCATTTCACTCTATATTTTTTATTTTTTGTTGTTCTACCGGCTATATACCCTCAGTGAAAAGTTTATGTGCTTGCCTATTAGGGCTTTTACAATTCAGACGAATAGACGGACATACGGGCAGAGGAACCTCAGTAGTAGGGTCCTGTTGGCACCCTTTGCAAATCTACTTACTGTATATCTTAAACAGTTAATTTGTTTGCCATGCAATGAAAACCTTTTTACCTAGAAATACAATTTTAGCAAAGTAACTAAAAGAGGTAAAGTTGAAGTAAAGCTGTTAATTACTGATATTAAGGACTATCGCGTAAAAAGTATCGTTAAAAATACTTGATGAAATTTATTTTCATTTTAATTTATTTCGTTATTTTGTGTAAAAAATATGTAATTGACTTTTTCTTATTTCGGCCACTTTCCAACATCATCATTGCAAATAGGTTGCATAAAATATATCCATAAAATCGAAATTGCAATTTATCGGGAATCATTCTTGCGCCGAATTTCCCTTTGTCGCTGTTGCCGGCACCAACAATGTAATTACCCTCGTTCAATGTTGCCAGCTTCATACCTCCTCTATTTAAATGGTAATATAATTCCCGAATTTAAAATTCACGTAGGAAATCGGCCATTAATCAAGCGCCAATATTCCGTTGTTAATTTTAACGAGCCGTTCCCGAAAGTCCCAGGGGATCATCGCTTTTGGGCGAAATTAAAAAAGTTTAAGACGTCTTGGTGTGACCAATCATCGGGAAATAATTACCATTCGTTTGTAAAGTGACGCTCCATTTTTATTTGCGGTAGCGATAGAGACTGCTCTTAATTTGTTTCTTCTATTTCGTCTAGACGTCAGACTAGGTCTCGATATGTTAAAAGGTAATATTTCACCCTGTTTGTGGTGTTGCCAATGACGACGATAACTGTGACGTTCTTTATCAAATTATAATTCGCATAAGTTTTTTCCGATGACATTCAATAGACAGGTTAAATATGCAAAAGCTGAAAAAACGAAATCAATTTCTGTGTCACGTGAACGGATCCGAGCGAAAAAAGGTTAAAAGCTTAAAAGTTTTTAAAACGCTTAAATAACACTCAGTTTTCATAATATGAAAGAAAATGATTTCAATAAAATTAATATTCCATCTGAACGCACTTGTAGCTATTCAAAAGAATTATATTATAAAAGAGCTCGCAAGTAAGGCAGTTATCGGAAGCAAAAAGTTGATAATAAAACATGGCCTCGGGTCTCAGTGTGGAACGACGAATTGTTGAAATTCTAAGAGAGTAACAATTTTACAAGTCAATTTTCGATGCGTACCTAAGGGAAATTATTGAGGGTTCACTGATAGCTGCTTAGGGGCACGACGCCACGGAACCATGGCATTACAGGACTTGTTCTTTGTGGCGGTGGCAGGTATGAAGCTGACTTCATATTATACTGTTCTATAATATTATACAGTTTTGAAATTGTGTGCAGTTGAAATTAATCAAATCAACTTGTATCTGTTTGTCTTTCCCCAATTTCGTTCCGTTTTTGAATTATTCTTAAAATAGTAAAGTTTAGTAGGAACTTTATATATGTGTCTCTGTTGGCCACGAGTCCCTCCCCACAACTGGAGAAGGCTTGGAGCATACCCCATCGCGCTGCCACTATGCGACTAGTGGAAAGGATTAGTTAGTGATTAAACTAGGAGCTTAAGAATTGCCCAAACTCCGATAAAAAATGACAACGGCTACTCAATGATAAACCAACGGCTTGACTTACTCAAGCGCAAAAACGCACATGAAAACCATTAGCGGTCACACATCCTTTCGACCGCGCCCAAAGTTTCTTAAGTTTGTTGATCGGTTCAGATCTAGCCCGGGGCTATACGTGATTAATATGTATGTTACTCATACATATATCTAGTTACCAATCTACCTCCTACGTCCTTAGCGGCGAGAAAAACACATTTTAACATGTGCGATCTCGTCGATTGTCGAAGACCATGCGACCATGAGTCAACTTCTTCGTCTGAATTTAGCTGAACACAATATCAGCACGACCAAATGTCCGGTCTATTTTTTTTATTGCACAAAATTAGCAAACCAGCATGCAGTCCACGTGATGGTAAGTGGTACATGCCGCCCATGGACATCAGTAATCATCCCTAAGTACAATAAATTATACCTAAGTTTGATCACAGATGCGATGCTACCCCTGAGGAATAAGATGTTCGCCTCGTATTTAAGTATTGCCGGCAACCACACCTCTCCAAACCGAAACACAAAGATTGCTTTACGGAGGATTATGAGGGTAGTGGTGGTACCTCCCCGGTCGAACTAAACGAGTTCTACCACCTGTCTATTTCGACCGAAACCGAAACTGCGGGCGAAAGTAGACGTTTTTGCCGAACCCGCCTAAATCGAAACAGCAACATCGGTCGTTTTCTACATGTGATAACAAGGTGCATAGTGAGGCTGGAGTAAGCTATAAGTCTCTTCAATTTTTACTTCAATTCACAGTCTGTGCACAGCAAATGCATAAATCTGGGGATCTACAAAGACCATCTACAAGTGTCAAAATATTATTTAAATAAAGTTTCAAAATCTTTACTTCGTTGATCGTTACAAGATTTACTATCTGCTAGCTTCCTGTCTACTAAGAGATTAAATAAAATTTCACGTGGCTTACTTCCAAACCGACGAAATTCCATGAAAACTTTTAACCCCTATTTTGTCCCCTTAGGGGTGGAATTTTCAAAATTCCTTTCTTAGCGTCATTTAATCTGCAAAATTTAAAGATTATTGCAATTTTTTAAGATTTTAAGCGGTGTTCAATGACACTAGGTCAGTCATCATCTACTTTTATATACGATGTATAGATAATACGAAATAAAAGCTATACTAACCTACGATGGACTTTCAGAACGAGAAGAGTTCAAGCAATAAATAGAATCTTCCACCTAAAATTGACTTTCACTTCTTATCATTAAGGAGAATTCACGGATAAAAGCCTTGCGATGTTTTCTTTACTGTTAAATCTAAAAATCTGTGTTTGAGCTTCGAACCGTAGACATCCAGCATGGCAGCCAAAATTCATACAAGTTTCTTATCAGTAATTGTACCTGTCGAGAATGCCGTATGATATTATTGTATAAGTTTGTCCATGTACATAAACATCTTGAGGTGTTGATATGTAACGACTGAGGTGTTGATATGTAACGACTAGAAAATTACATTGACATTTAAATTTTACTTTACGAAATAAATAATTGAAAAGAAATGTAATACTCGTATATAACTCACATACATAAGCAAAAGCTGGCAGAATACATAAGCTGTGCTCGGAATGCACCGCCTCAAGAATGCAGAGGTCCACAAGGTGCGTTTATTGCATTTTTGAGTGCCCCTCTCCAGACATACACCTCTCCCGACCCCCTTGTGTCCAGCTTGTGAATATTTTACCTACATGAAGGCAACTCGGAATCTTGCTTTAAGGGTTAAAACATATCCTTTTGTGGGAACTGAAAATCTTCATAATGTGATCATGCATTCTACTTGATCTTGTGAAATAATTGAAACATGTTAGGTTTTGCAGTAACCATTTATATACCAAATCGAACTTAGTAGAACATAGTTTGTTATGAACATAGTTTCTAAGCTTATTCAAAATGAAACCCAACATTGAACTTCAACTTGCGTGGCCAGTCGTCTTTAGCAGTACTAACTAGTTCCATGGCAATATGGGCGGCAGCTTTGGTCTAGGATGCCTAGAGTTACTCCAAGTCATAATAAGGTATTGATCAGGCCTTTTCCTAGGGGTGCTATATTTTATAATCCAGCGGACTTAAGTATGTGTTGGAGGGGGGGTCAGTCTTCGAAAAAAGAGGTACGATAAGATTTAAGAGAACTGTATTTTGATACACACCTGTATTCGTTTTCACGCCCGCCACGCCTTCCATATTTAAAAAAAATCAAATTCGAAATAGTGCACAGTTTTATTTTCGTAAAACATTCGAAAAACGAATTCAATAAGCATTAAAAATTAAAAGTTTTCATATTGTGAATATTATTATTTAATACATTTATTAATAGAGCTGTCAGTCAAATACTTGCAGCTAGGTTAAACCACAATAAACTCCATCAGCGAATATCCCGGAATATCTAAATGTTCAGCTGAATGCGTATCACTGAACATTGCGCCACAAACAATATTCCGTATCAGAAACTATTTCCTGAGTCTAAGATCATAATATATTTATCATAGAATATGCAATGTTTAGGTAAAATCATAGATGTCTTATTTATGTTCAAGATGCTAAATCACAGCGACCAACTTAATTTTTCTCATAGATCTTTTTTACCTATCAGTACAGTTTGGCCTCAGATTCCTTTACCTCATTACCTTACCAATAAGGAAATCCTGAACAGGCTAAGTTCTGGATTTCGCTTCGCGGAGAAGTTGGTAAATAATATGCATTTATTGAAAAAGGAAGATATTTTAACCACCTTCTGTAGGAGTAGGAGGTTCTCAATTTAACTGTATTTTTTTCATTTGTGTTCCCTGAAAACTTTTAACTGGGTGTATTTTTTTTTTTAATAGAAAGCTGGTGCTTTTCGTCTGGCACATTTCAAATTTGATCAAGATCTAATGAGCAGTTTTCGAGGTATCCTTAACAAAGTGTATGTTACTGACTTCGATATAATAGTTTTATTAAAGTTACTTACGTTATAACTCCGTCATTTATTTATATCAATGGATTTGGAAAGGGGTATTTTATGGGATGTCATTTTAATTTCATTGCTATTAGATGTTGGGGTTCGAAGATATAGGAGGGAACTCCTCAGATGATAAGTCCCCTGTGATTAAAATATTGCTACATTTGTGACACTCTTAGACTACTACTTTAAGACTAGGACTCCAAGACTAGACCCATGTAGGTAGGTGTTGCGATTGCGGTTGTTTTTATGTGTTTAGCGCAGTAATTGTGTCGAGAAAATTTTGTGCCACGGTTATTATTTAAAGTTATGTGTGATACATTGCTCGCTTTTGTTCAAGTGTTTTTATTATCGGTTGCGCCCGATCGAAACAAAACCAAGAATAGTACGAAATGAAAACAATTCTCCAAGTTCCCGTTACGAATTTCAAATTAGAGCGTCAATTACCGGATAAGTAGAACAACAGTCGAACAGAACTAATCCGGGCGCAAACAAAAACAACAAGTCTTTGTTAAATAACAACAAAATCTTAATTAGCGGAGATAAAACCTGTTTTGGGAGCGCTGTTCTCTTCGCAGGGACAGTGGGCAATATTAATTGCAGTTTCAAAACTAAACAGTAGCGTGTTTGAAATAAAAAGTTTAGCAGTTACGTGTGGTCTTAGGATCACGCTATAGCGATAGGTCTAAGACTTTGAGGTTTAAAGATAACTAGCTGTGCTCGTAGCTCCGCCCGCGTGCTATTCAATAATTGACTGAAGAGTATTAGTAAAAGAACATAAATGTTTTCATTCGTATAAACCAAGTATGAAAACTTTACTTTTTATGTTTATATTTTATTACACACGTACTTGAAACGTGTTTAAAAATGGGACTGTGGCGACCTTCCACAACTCGTCAAGAGATGGCGCCACAAGTGTTCCTGAATCACGCTATCGAAGTTTTCTCAACATCTTGTATATATATAAACTCCGAACTGAGACTATTGGAGCACGGCCGCTCCCCAGGCACGATCATCTCGCCTGGCGGGAGATCTCCCTTTGCCAAAGACTATCTAAATAAGAATAACTCTACCATTGCCGTTACCACCATCATCGGAATCAAAAATAAAACGGTTTTTATTATGGTTAATGTGAACGATTAGCGCAGGTGATAGAAACATTCAACTTTTTTATTGTGCTTCGAATTTGTTTGAAAAGTTTTTTGATGATTAGCGTTTTAAGCTCCATTCAGTTTTAATAATTTCTTCCATCGCTATCTCTGGTCAATTAATCGCTGTCTCTGGTCAATTGCAACCAGAACGTGGATTGTAGAAAAATTAAAATCAACAAACAGCTTGCGAGAATTAATTCGCTACCCCGTTGCGTGTAAGCTTGACCAATAAAAATTGTTTACAGAAAACATTTGTTCATTCCGTATGAGCCTTTCTGACACGTGTTTCTCTTGTAAGCGTGAGTTTGAACAAATGGATTTATTTTACAACGTAATAACGAAGTTGTTTTTATATTGGTTAGGTGGTTAGTATTAATTCATGATTATATCTTTCAAAAATGCCGTTTAAGATTCGTTTGTTACTATTTTTTTCAGTTATATCATAATCAACCCTTATGTCCCATTGCTGGGCTCTTCTCAAGGTGGGAAGGGTCAAGGCCATAGTCTATCATGTTGGCCAAATGCCAATTGATTTGTTCGTCGTTTTTTTACAGAATTGTCAGGCATTTAAGTTTCCTGACAATGTTTTCTTTCACCTTTAAGCAAAAGAAAATTATCTAATACGTATATAATTTCGAAAAACTTAGGTGCGTGACTGGGTCTTGGTTCACGGTCCTGTGATGTAAGAGGTCAAGTTTGGAACCACTAAGCTATCACCATTTTTTATTCATTCATATGTATTTACAAAAATATAGAAGTGACAATGTTTTGATGATGGATGTGTCTATCCTATGTTATCTTATGAATTGTAAAAGGTAGACGTGCTTGAAATTTACACACAGTGTGAAGTAGTATTGGCCATATTAAACTATAAAACGAATAATTAAAAAATGTTTTTTTTTTTTAATAATAACAGTTACTATGAATCCACAACATCTATGTTGCCCACACCAAATGAATTGTGATATTGTAATATTTTGTTACGATATCTGGCGGTATATTAATGCGTGGGTCGGGGGTACGGTACCCACATATAAGGGTTCCGTACCGTCCAAATTGCACTGTGCCGATTTTTTATTGTACTTATAGTAACTATATTACTCTTCGGAAATGCATGTTACAAAGATTAAACTGGTCTATATATGTCCACGGTAAAAGTGACTTGTGTCTTAAGAGGAGGGTTAACGAGATGACATTAATCGTACAGTCTTTATCCTCATGATGCGGAGCATTCAAACAATAAGTTATTAATTTGACAGAAGGCCGGTGCAATAGATTGGTGAAAATTTGTTTCATTCTAACTTTAAGCTGTCAGAAATCTACTCTAAATTTAATTTGGCTACTTCGCAATGCACATATCGCTAACAAAGTTCGCAAATCCAAAGTGGAATAATTAACTTTAAATATAAACTAACTAGTTCGTTAATCTCATAACGTCGACGGCTTAACGAGCTTTGCGAGACTTGACGCTGACGGAGACGTCCTCTAATGAGCTGCAATACTCTGAATATTCTCTTCTTATTCTATAGCGGCCTATGCCCAGCAGTGAACCTGTATTAAGATTGTCGTAAATATTATAAAAACGTTTGCATAAAAGTTTAAATTAGGGGTGTGAGAATAATTCGAAAATTCGAATTATTTGATTCGAATCATATCAAATATATTCGATTCGATTAATATTCGATTCGAACGGTATTTGCTCACCCCTAGTTTGTAGCGGCAGTGGCAAAATAACGCCAGACATGGTAACAAAATAATACGATATCACATTTCATGTAGGTCGAACGTTGCCGCAATGGTTAGATAGATAGCGGGGATTGTTATATATAAAGTTATCCGATGATATCCGACGGTATCAGTATATTTTGCATTTGCCGCTACACACGTGTTCCTCTTCGGTATTTTTGTTCGATCTTAATGACGGTACAGATCCCTTCGTGTGCGAGTCCGACTCACGCTTGGCTTTTTCATATTCAAGGTATCTAACAATATCAGGGTTTTTATGACAAATAAAATCTTTTAATATTATTTCCGATCAACGCGCATCTCGTGCACTCGATTTCGGTGAAACTGCTCGTGGAACATGAAAGTACCCAGTATTTCCTAATGAAGCAAAAACTTCTTGCATCTTAACATCTGTTCGGAATGCACTGAATGCGTTCCATGAATCCATTACCATTTGAAAACATTTCGATCCAGGTTCCTACGTCGGTTGGGCGGCAACTAAGTAATGCAAAGAATTTAATTATTCCATTAACTCGAGACTGGGGTCTGGGAATCAATTGCCATTGTTTCAGTTGTTAGTGCGACTAAAGACTGTGGAATGGTGTGCTTTGTGTGACTTACTGAGGTAAAGCTCCAGTCTGCTGCATAGAAACTGTTGTAGCAACTAGTGCAAAGGGAGAGAAACTTTGTAGACACTACACTTTTGTGATCGAACCGACCATTCATTAATTATAAAATTCTTACGCATGTGTGCCTCATAATGTTATAGAGTAATTTATAACATTATTTATAGTTATTTAATAATTAAACATTATGGATGCTAGCACAGTATTCCGTGCCACGCTTTTTTAGAAATCATCTACATTATATGATAAATTCCTGAGTATATTTTCATGCTTCCGGACCTAAGCATTTCAGCTGCGATATGTCTGTTAGTGTTAGTTTTATTAATTAGATGCAGCGCAACGGTTCGCCACTATGTTCGCCACTATGTACGTTCGTGATTAAATAAGTCCGTTAAAATATTCACATTAAATTCTTAACGATGTATATGCACAAGATCATAATAATCATCCTGTTTAGTTCCAAAATACAAGCTTCCGACTTTTGTTAGTAAATTACTCGTAAAGCTTTTGAGAGAGCTGATCCGATAGTTCGGGCACAGTCGGGACAAAGCCGGCCAAGTTTATCCAACTTCGGCCGCCAAGTTTGTCCCCATCCCTCTGTTGATTCTGTCGTGAGGAACTTTAATTGCCCCGAGAAACCCGAAGTGGGGACGGTCAATAGATACAATTTAATACGATTTGCGGCAGATGCAAGTTTCGCTAAGTGGATTCGAAACAAGGTGCTCTGATTGCATCCATTTACTAACGTAGTTTTGTTCGTGGTTTAACTCGATCTTATACTCTGCGTATTTCACAGGATTATGATGGCTAGTTATAATATAAAAGACGAAGATTGTTGATGAGAAGCCTAAGTCAGTCAAGTGTGTGACATAATGATACTGATATTATTAAATGGTAATACAGACGGACAGATGTGACAGATGACAGATGTGATTTGTAAGTTAAATTCATTCATTCATAATCAACTGCTGTTAGCAGATTATT
>DWJS01000199.1:0-13033 GCA_018248975.1 Codatractus imalena | reverse complement strand
AAATCCGTTAGATCGACGCTTTGACGGTTAAATGATTGTTATCTTAATTTAGGTCCGATAATCTCGAAAAGCGTCCGTAAACATAAAGATAAATATATAAAAATATAAAATAAGAGCTTCGGTTCATTTAATGATTGTTTATTAATAAAATAAGTGTAAGTTTCTAGAACTTTATCAAGGTTAAAAATGCATGTTAAATTCTAAAATAAATAACGAAACTATAATAAAACTAAAACTTATCAATGACTTGGAATAACAGTGTACGATAAAGTTGTTGATCTCACTTTATGAAACGGTAAGACCTATAAACGGAATAAAAATAGTCCACTTGTAATTTCTATGTATATGAATTCATTACAAAGATATGCAAAGATATGAAAGGCATATGCAAATTAAGCCATTTATCGGTTTCCAATGTCTTATTTACGTTTTATATTCTTGTGTGAAAATAAGACTAAGTATGAGTGCAGATTATCTGGAAAGAGCGAACAAATATGCATAATTAATTTAGCGAAACCTACGCCGTTAATAGCGTCCATCACAGATTGAACATTAAACTAAATGAATACAGTATAAAGAAACATAAATCATAGAAAAGAAATCAGAGCATATGTGAATTACACAAATATGGCAACAAATAAGAAAACGAAGCCCTCGATCCAATCGAACATTTAAGACATCTAAAATAATAAATCACAAACTTAACGTTGAGTTTAAGTCAGTTTTATTAAGGAAATAAATTTATCGGTCAAGTAAACTGTAAATAAATCGTAAATATATATAATGGAGCGTTTTAGGTAGCAGCCGTATATTGATGCAACTAAATCAGTAACGGTAAATAATACGTTAAATAAAACGATATTATTAAGCTCCACTTTACATACAAAGGTTTAGATGTAAAGATACCCACTGTATAAAACATGATTGTAGTTTACATAACGGTATGATTATCGCACTTAAGCGGTAACTGAATGATAATTGCGAATCGAGTATCGAGTACAATATCACTAACTAATCAATTGTGGTCGTGATTGAAAACATAAGTTAGATAAATATAGACATCTACACTTCTGTTTATAAAGCAAACAGCAATATTGTATCCATTCAATCCATAATATTATGTTGCTCTTGACCAAACTCGACGTCAGATTCATCTGTCGAGGAGATCAGATCAATGGACTTAGATGAACTTGACTAAAAAACCATGAAGATTATTTTTTTAAATAAACATTCGTCGGAATCGATTCGAGGCTTCATCACCGAGTGTTTACTTAGTAACAGTCTGCTTTGAATAAATCGATTTCGAATGGAACGGCCTATGTCAGACGAAAAGCACCTTCCTGCATTACTGTTAAAGTTGTAATTCGGTCGATATTAGATGATTTGATTCATCAAGCTATTTGCTGAAGTAAATCGGATTCTACCGGTTTTTGGAATTCGGTGCAGTTTTGTTTGTATAAGGCGTCTGTTCCATTGACATCCGCTAAGTTGCGTCAACTGTGAACTTAATTCTAGAGCACCAAAGCACCATACATAAAAAATCTAACTGCACTGTCGGCACGAAGCCACCTTCGGAGAGAAGTCGTGACACTATTCATATCCTGTTTGAGAAAGTATATTTAGACTAAGATGCAAAATGTTGTATAACCAATTCACGATTTTAAGATTATGAAAAGTTTGAACATGCATAACATTAAAGTTAGATTTAGTTGCAGTAAAATATTTTGAACCTAAACAAAGATAATAAACATTATTTGTTAGAAACATTATTGGATTGGGTTGAAGAAGAAACATTCCAAATTTCATCAAACAATTATCCAAAAGCATTTAGGGTATTGCGTAGAGCCGTTGACCCTGTCCATCGATCAAGGCTGGGCGTGTCATGCCGCTCAGCGTATGTAAAGGCATTACCAGTAATAACAGGTTGAAAGAGCAGTCAGATCCCCGAACAATATGTTACCATGTTTATGAGGGGTCAGCGTACAGCTTTACAATTGGCGCGCGCTTGTAAAGGTGAAACAAAAATTATGTCTGAATTACACTCACTGTAATTATTATCATAATTGTAGGATAGACGAAATATCTGATATCTAAAACATGAATGACTGTTCTCAAATTCAATTAGTTTCAATATTTATCGTTATAACGTATGATGACTGAAGATATATTAGAGAAACTAGAGGTTAATTTAGTCAGTCTATATTATTACGGACAACAAACCAAAATTAGAAGTATTAAGTGGGTGCAACGCATTCTGATGCTTCCATTTAACGGCCCCCACGTTAAGTACTACTAAATGTCACGCCATATATTCGTTAGACCCTTCGTCACTTCAATGTTTTACTTTACTACGTTTTTAATTATTTTAAGGATGTTAATGGACTCCACTCTTCACATTTTAATTTGTTCTCACTATTACTCAAGTAGTTAGTTTAGTAAATTTCGATCTCACGCCATAATGTTTAAGAAAGTTAAAAATAATTTGCGGAAACATCAGAGACATATTACATATTATGTTAATTATGATGAGAGCCGGCTCTTTCAATATTGAGTACCTCTTACCGGCGAGACAAAACCGTGAAAGTCAGACATAATCGTACCACGGAGAATATACAGACTAAAGAATATATGAGTTTGCCATACAAAATTAAGTTTATTGAAGCTATGCAAATATATGCGGCCGAAGACGGTCTGAAGGTTTTAAGAGTCTGTTTTTAACTACAATGTTGTTTACACGCCAATAAATTACTTTCTTCGTTGTCTGATCATGCCATTGTCCATGTTAAACTCTCGACAAATCTAACATCGGCTAGCTAATTGGAAATTATAGCAGTTAAACTAAACTGATTGGTATTGTAAGTTATTACAGCCGATCGTTTCGTTAAATCACTCTGAGTAATCGCCGACAACGACTAAAAGCGAACGCAATGCGTGCCCGCAGAATTTTAATTAAATACTTTTAGCAGCGAATGACCCGGATGATGATTGTTTTTGCGTTTTTACATTAATTATGTTAGTGACAAACTTTAGTGATCTGATGTTAGCGGTCACTCCAAATTAGGATCGATGCAATCTCAAAGATGACAGGTGTCTTACCTAATGCCTATCACAGATGCTAATCCGCTGAGGAACACACAAAGGACAAAAACTGTTGGTATAATGTACAAATACGGCGATGATGCAGTCGAGCCATAAAGACATTTAATTACAAAAAATAAGTACGAAAAAGATAATACTAAATATACTTATGAATATTTTGAACAGTAAGATGTCCAAAATAATAATCAAATGGATGCGAAGAATATTGTCGTCAAAAGATTTTCTCAGATCGTGCGTAAATAAATGGTGGGACTGTGCAAACAGTGTAAGACCTTTAGTCATGCTCGGAGAGCCGTAATCCAAATTTTAAATGAGTTTGTTTTTTGTCGCGGGCCTGATACGCTCCCGAGAATCCGTATCGGTCACGTAAGCGTGGACTCTAACCAACTACGGACAGTGGATAATAGCTTTTATAATAATACTTCTTGATATCGGATAGGTTTTTTTAGCTGGGAGAAGTGGCATTCGGGCTTTCCAACCATTAAATGTAGTACAAAGTACATAGCCGGCCGACGTTAGAGAATTCAATGGGAATCAGTTTTAAGGTTATGCCGTTTGAATTTGGATTGAACAAAATGTTAAATTTACAAAACCTAACTGTAAATAAATCGTAAATAAGATCAGCTTTAAGCTGTACAAAAGCGCCTTTGAAATAAATAGTGCGTATTTATCAAATTTACATATACGTCTAGGAAACAGTCAGATTCGATATTGTAGATCCATTAAATAAATCTGAGACAATAAACCATATTCCGCCTCTATATCAAATACAATGAAAGGAACTATGTAGACGTAGTTAATAAAATAAATCAGTGTATAGTATGTGTGTATTAGATAAAATTGTACACATATATAAATCAAATTCTACTTCTAAAATTATTCTAGGACACCGAAGTCCGATTAAGAATCTAAATATAATAAATGTCGAGGTAAAGTGCAATGTACTGAGGTGTTACGATAATAGGTAACTGTTATGCAATTACTAGTAAGTGACATATCTTTCAAAATTGAAAGTGTAACGCGTGCGACCCTACGAATCACGCTCGCAAATCTTACACACCATTGTTCCATTGCAGGTAAGTTCTTGTGCGGTGCGTATTGCGTGATGCACGAGCAGGGAAAGTAGGCAAACAAGCACCTAGTCATTAGGAAGCATAATGCAAAGCGAACAATACTCTCATGTCGCGGATTAATGGACCCTCAAGACCGATCCATCCAAAGTTTTTGTCTCAGCGCTATTCAAAATTTAATTAATGACTCTCTGAATATAGACGAGACTAAACAATGTTACCTTGTTGAACAAGTTGACGGCATAGAAGCTTCGCTGGACGGATTTTATCAGACAATTAAACTTTGCGTTCTATTGTTACATGTGCGAAATATCTGTTACGTAACTTGATTCCACCGTCAAAAAGAACTATTAATCAACCTTTGACACCAACCAAGATC
Source organism: Codatractus imalena (assembly GCA_018248975.1). Taxonomy (NCBI): domain Eukaryota; kingdom Metazoa; phylum Arthropoda; class Insecta; order Lepidoptera; family Hesperiidae; genus Codatractus; species Codatractus imalena. Next base: position 8,485 of record DWJS01000199.1, on the reverse strand, counting down.
TCTCAATTATTTGCTTTTATTGTCCATATAAAGTATAACGATATATTTTTTTCAATCCTAATATTCAGCCCAAGATCATAGATACAAAAACTCCAGTAGATACAAAATATACCGCCAATAGAACTATCGTAGAAAGTATATTACAGACGTGGTCGTAGTCGTTTGAAGTTCTTAAGCGATTACAGAACAAGAACAACATGATACGGGCAGAGCGGTAAATGTACAATATTAACGAGCGTACACCAGTATATTCGTCATATGCGGTATAACGCTGAGTCGTGAGATTCCGCTGCTATTATTTCATTAGACGAATATAATTGATAGTTAACATTTAGTAGTGTTGTAACCGCTTTTAGATTGATAGCTCGTGTAACGCGTCAAAGTTTTCGAATAGCTGACCGTTTGGTGGGTGGCAGACATGTAACGTTATACGTCACTCCACCAATATCGTCTTGTTCTGAATGAGTGATTAAGTGTATCGATTTATCATTTCGTAACAATAACGTGTTGCTATTGTTGAATGTTTGTGAGAGTTGGGACTACCTTGCTGGGATCATTAGTGAATCATTAAGTCTCGCTCAAAGATCTCCATTAATAAAAATTGAATATGAATTTATATTTATGTTATCATTCAAATTTCTTAAAGGCATGCCAACGAAACATTTATTGCTGGAAAGTTGCATGATATCTCGGTGATATTAAGTGTCTCAATTTATATTTCTAATTTTCTAATCAGCTATAAATTTCCTATTCACATGTCAATAAGAGACCAAATTACGAAAACCTCATTAGCCTTCCTAACTCGTACATGTTGGCAAGAAAACTCAAACGGGTAAAGACGTTCCTCATGCTCCAGTTATTAAGCGCCTTCGTGCACACTCATGTGGTCTAACAGTTAGGGGCACCATTAAATGTAGCGTCTGCGAGATAAAGCGGGGCGGTCGAAGCTCGCGACGTGCTTCACGGTATCGAGATAGGCGCGAGCGCAGGTGTATTTTCACATATGAACCAGAATTTTACTTCTTCTGCTACTATATCATGTACGTCAAAACCTTAAAGTTTCTTTTCGTCTATTTCACTAACACGTTGTTGGAGATGTATGACTTGTATGTAGACAGTATTTTTGAGAGAGCTTCAAGCTCTTTATTACACATATTGTCATCAAGATTGGGAACGATAAAGCAACGTATGTAAAGACAAAGGTAAAATGACACTTGGTTCACGGTCAAATTTTTTATGATTCTTTTACCTGGAAATTGCTGTTTGAAATCTTGTGACTGCGACCTGTCTTGTTATAGCAGAAATGACGCATAGCATAACAGTAGAACTCAGACATAAGATAATGATAAAAAGTATAAATTGAAAGATGTTCTAAGTAAAAATGTTTTGAAGAACAAACACACATCCAACACAGATTTCTATAGGCAATAAATCACAGACCCAAGAAAGCTTAATAAAGTGCAGCAAAAACCTATACATTGATGCAACAAATGTTGCTTAGAGGATCGTTAGCGACAAAGCGATCTGATTCAGATATCGGGCTGAGGCGATTACTGTGCGCAATACAAACGAACACCTTATAAGGACAAGTCTTGGCTCATTACGAGGCAGTTGTTTGAAGTGGTCACAGATATGTATTGGATCAGAAATCTCTATACAGCCACGATAAATAAATATTCAATTCGAGTATAATTTGATACATCGTTCTACTGATTATATTTAACTTTAGCTGTAGCTCGACTTGAGGATAATATAGTCAAAACTTATACTAAGCATTCTAAAGAAGACATAATTTGTCAATGATCAAAACATTCCGTCCTGATTGGCTATCTAGCACTCGTAGTATTTGTATCCATAAAAGGTTTAAGATATAATAAACCTTCAACTTTCATACCATACGATTGCCATGCAATTTTCCTTAAACAGTTTCCATTTAAGATAATGAATGTGGATCAAAGCCTGTAAACGGCTAAGGACACGGCGCGCCGTTCTAAATGTGATAGCTCCATAATTTACATTTTAGTAAAGGGTACCGTTGTGCCAGTACTTGTTAACCGCTGTTCTGTTAATTTATGGTTGAACGCAACAAATCTACATTCTACACACATTGATTTAAGTGCGCGTTCATCGACAAGCCATAAGCTTTAAATAAGTTTTAGACTACCAGACAAGTCATAAGTTTTAGACTAACATGTGTCACCCAATTTTGTACCAGAATTTTGTATTAAAATTAAAATACCGTGAATTAAAAATCAAACAATATTCATTGTAATAAAGTCTTAAGAATTATATCTAATTTATTGAACCAAATAATGTGTAAACCACATTCCACTCTATGTAAGATAGGGAGAAGATAACGAAGCGTTATCATCAGTATCCCAAAAACAAATGAACATAAACTTATCCACAGGAATGCTAATATTAATTTGCCTTCCCAAAATAAATGTAAAAGATGTAGATGATAGCATTTGTATGCGAATTAGAAATTAATTCACTCGAGAGCATCTGCCGCTTGCTAATCCACGCTAAAGTGAGGGCTGACGAATAATTTGGCGATGTGGGCCCGAGCTGGTTACCACGTCAAAGTGGCCTTATAAAAGCATGTCTGTATTTTTATTGATATACTAAATATTGTTTAATTAATTTCGTGAATTTTTAACTATTTATTTTAATAGCCGTGATGTGATATGAAGTCATCAGTAGTTTTTCTCACTAATTTTACGAATTTCAAGTTATATAATTTTAATACAAATCGTTATTTTCTGATTATGTCATATTTTCAATAATTCATTAGTTTCAGATAAATTTAACACAAGCAATACATTTTAGCAAATTTCAATTATATTTCGATGTAACCATGATCTTGGCAACTTCGTTTTTTAACTTATAAATTAGTCATCCTAAGTGAGGAAAGGTGCAACAAATCAAATATGGATCGTGCCAAAAAAGAACCCGCAGGCTTTTAAGATGCATCTGCATATACAAATCACTCGTGCCTTGGGAAAAACGATACATCTGCTAAAACTCGACAATTTAATGCAATAAAATTAAACCTCTAATAAAACAAACGGAGTTTAAGTAATATATTTACGATATTTCTGTAATGCGTGTGAAAAAAATGTAATTTGCTTAATAATCACACTTCCATAGCTATTAATCCTGAATTGATGAGCTGCGGAATTAACAGACCTTGTCTAAATTTTGCTTATATTGATGCCTCAATAAATTAACGTTTACACTTAAAATCTCACACAGGCATACTATTAATAACCTTAATGCGATATTAAATCGAAGATAATTACCGATATCAAGAAGATCCTATACAAAATTATAGTGATTTAAAACTTCGAACCAATAATAATAAACTAAACGCTTAGGCTATGAAAAAATACTGTTTTCAACATTAACATTAATCTTTTTATCAGGTCGTAAACTAATGATAATCTTTAGAAAAGACAATTAATTCAAATGTACTCAAATCTATATAATCTAGGAAATAAAATGTATGAAAATATAATACTAATACAAATGCATATCGGTTTGTTAAATGACTAAGGTTAAATCAAGCATGATGTGGAAATTATTAAAGAAAGCAACCTGAAAGCAAAATAAACATATATTTTTGTTGATACTTCAAATTTCAGTTTAATCACATTTCCGATGATAAGGAAGAGGTAAATAATACACTGTGTGTAGTCTTAGATTACATAGATGAATTACAGACGCCAGCTACTAGCTAAGCAGCTATGTTTATGCTAAATACCCATTCAGCCGCAACAGTTGCAGTTGTATTTGCATTTAGAAGTCTTCATATGGCAAACTTAGCAATCGTATATTGTAATAACCTACATATCTATGGCATACATATAATACCATAGTAACGATCCAACGACTCCAATGTAAATAGATATTTCCCAAAAATATCCGTTACTTTTATTTTTACAGTAGCCTCAAACTTTTGAAATAGTTAATTCGCTATTTTAATTGTTATCTATTTTGCTTTTAACCAACACAAATTGTAACTAATGGTAGACAATGTTAAAATGGTTTCCTACACAGAGTAATATTTTCGGTTGTATAATAAATCATGAACGGTCGAAGAAAATTTGTCAATACTACAAAATCTTTAATGAGAAATAAGAGAGAAAGAGATAGCACACGTACGGCTTAAACAGAAAATGTGTGAAACTGCCACTACAATATTTACCTTTACCATGTGGTTCTAAGACTGAGAGCAAAGATAATATCGCGTTATTTATTGCGTTAAGTCGTGGTCCAATGCCTTGAGCTTTGAAATTATTTATTAGTACTGCATGTGAATTCTTCGTTGCTTAGGCTTTGATAACGGTTGCTTTATCCGTTATTCTATTGATATATGGCATAAAACATTTATTTTGTTACTGATCTTATCACTGGATACTATTTTGTAACTTTGCCTACGTTCAAAGGCGTGTACATGTTAATCTTATTCTAAATAATACACTTGAATATTTAATACGTCTATTTGTATTAATAAATGTTTATATTAAACCAGAAATCACATTGTAATGGCACGTAAACGGAACATAATAAATGATGAATCGTCCCGGAACCATGCGCTCACGTATGGCCGCTGCATGCGCAGGCGCAGGCCATTGTTTCAAATTCGCCCAAAGAAACCGGTCGAGAGATAATGGCACCGAAACAGCCACGCATGCCTGCGGAAACTAAGAGAAATTCCAGCCAGCCCTTTTGCAGCGATTTAGGGAACGAAAGACAAACAAAAAATTATAGACGCTGCCTAATTTATGACCTCGCATCGAATATTTTTCCATTCATAGCTTTAAAATCAGACGCTACTAAATTGCGAATAAACGAAAGTGATATTTACCCGTACTCACCTAATTCAAAAATTTACGGCCATTACAATCTCAGTTGGTGGTATTCCTAAATAAATGTTTTGATTGTTACCAGTGGACACTGATTTAATGTTTGCGTTAGCAATTTGGAGCGAGATGTATTTCTCCAACGCACTTATAATACCCGTTGAAAAAGGTGCTTCGAAAAAAGGGTTAATCTTTTTTGGTGTGACTACCGACACGTAAATCGTCGGGGACCTGTCTTGTCTTGCGGTTGGATACACTACGACGGATTGTGTGACGTATGTTTATGGTAATTCAGCCTATTATAGAAAATCGAGGGGTAATCAATTTTTACTTCGTACCGGATTGAAACATGAGATAGCAGCGTTTATCGTCCATTCGATTTTATAATTCCGCATCCTTTACCACGATATTTCTTATTAAACTTACATATCTCGCCGATGAAATAAATGCAGAAGAATTATTCAAACAAATACCTACTACAGCAATTTGTTTGTTTCGTCACGTAACAGCACAAATGCTAAGTACAGACTTCAAAGTAAACACGATTGCGAGGCGAAAAGAAATGCCGTCTTTTTGTTCCCATCACTAACAAGACCATCATAATGCTCCCGAGGAACGCTGATTACCGCCGCATACTGCATTTCGTTGCACTTTAGATAAATAAATCCTAACCAACCGGTCGCATGGCTCGTAGAGAAAAATTATGGCTTAATGACAAAAAAATAACGCGGCCTCCTACGATACAAAGTCTTCATGCACGCGATATTCATACAGATGTAATCACTGTCCAAGATCTGTCTATCAAAGGCCCTCAGAAGAATGGCGGCTAAAAAGGCCAGGGTACAATAATGATCGCATTGAAAGAGGCTTTTATCGCGCATCGGTTTTGTTTTATCTGTTGGGGGCCGGCACAATGATGGAGATGTGATCGTAGAATAAGCTATTCTGATGTTCAAAACCACTGGTCGTCTCGAGTTCTTTTGCTTTGAATGCGATCTTGGCACCATCCTTATAAGGGTTTAACTGACAGTGCTTAATAAGAATACGAACCACTGAGATATCTGCAACATAAATAAGAGAATATCGGAGAACAATTACTAGATAAATACGTAAATTTCTATGTAGAAATAACAGTACAGAGTTACTAAAAGAATATGTCTACGAGCATTTTAAATTAAGATTTAATCTGTAGTATACGACACAGTTGGTAATAACGCGAGAACAGTTCCCAAAAGAGTCATTTCATTTCTCACGCTCGATGCCGAGTCATCTTTAAACGAATTTGAGGAAGTGAATGCTATTATGTTCTTAAAACCAAGTCAAACAAACCAAGAAGTAAACTTTTTTCACTACATTCCGTCTATCGGCGGCGTAACGAGGTGGCGATACGAGAGGGTGCGATTAAACTAATGCATTTCTTACAACATCAGCCCCTTTATTATAAACGCATTTACCTTTAATGGATAGTATTACCTTACATAGGAAAATAGTGACTCTTATCAAGATAGCTTACAGCTAAAACGAAAGCTTCTTAAATCGTTACACTATTTAACTCAAGTCTGTTCTTGATTTTGGACTCATGTGAAGATCATGTGACAATGGTGAAGTCTACAAATATAAAACTTTAATTATATGAGATACATTTAAATTGTCTGTAGTATTCACAAATTGTGTTTCCATGTCATGCGCGTAACATGGCCAAAATAAGCATTGAGTCTAGCGAGTAAATGGTAACCAAAACAAAAGTTGCCTAACTGTCCTTGCTACACATTACCGCGTCTACCGTTTCGCAACCATCGTGTGAAGTTCCAGCTTAAACGCTTCCACATTTGTTTTATTGGCCACATTTTGCAGTTACACGCCTAGCGGTCATCTATTATATTTCGTAATAGGGTATCATAAAACCTGACTACGATTACGTGGACCGTAAGCCGTGTTGAAAGCGTGATCTACGGTGCATTACATTTGAATATGTGCGACAAATGTCTTGAGGACTACCGATGGTTTACTAATCTCTATAATAAACAAGTCTATTTCTAAAGATAAAGACATTTACGTAAGAAATGATTGCTTTGAGATTATCTGTCTGTTCCGTTGGTTGACATAGACCCTGGAGCGGTGAGACTTTGTGATCTAAATCGATTGGTCAATGCAAACTGTATCTTATTTGATAGTAATAAGTACAATGTTCCTCAACATCGTTAACTTCGTCCGTTAAACAAAACAAGCATATTGCTTCGTCAAGGCATGACAAATCCTCAACGTTTTTGTTGCGAGCAATCATAGGTTGCATGTTTGAAATCTCCGACCATAATGTATTCAAGTTTAGGTAGTTTAGTATTATCTTTGCGTCATAGGCGCGTTGACGATTGTCAATAAGGCGGTAACACTTATCTAGTAAACTTGGAAAGTAAAACATCCGAATACATCTCATCCAAATTGTATGTTTTTTCATCTGAATCCGAATGCAAGTTTCATCAAATTCATTCCAAGAACCATTCCATTCCAATTAACTACGTTCGTAATACAGCAATATTGTATTTAGTTTGAGGTTATTATAGATATAATATATAGATCATAACTTAAAAAATATTATGAATTAATAAACTTAATTGAGTTATTAAGTTAATAAACTTAATTGAGTTATATTTCGATTGCTTATACAAGTCCATGGAGGGCACAATTGCCAAATCTAGTTATGAAAAGTATATCAAAGAATATATCACATGTACAACCATGTAATATTTTATATCAGTTTAAAATCATAATCGGACTGTAATAACTCCGTGCAATATAGTATATAGTAGTAATATAGTATATAGTATTGATACGGTTATTGATAATTAAAACAATAAAATATGCCAATTATTGTTATTTTTTTTTATACAATAACTTGGCACAACTCACACATAGCCATCTGATACCAAGGCAGACCCTATAGTAACTAGACCACTGATGAACATACATATATATTTCCACGTTACATATGTAGGTAATTTTACATCCAGACATTCTGCCTTTATGTAAATTAATTGCTCTTCACACAAATGTTTGTCTTGGATGGAAATCGAATCCAAGAACACCGGTTTATCAATTATGAACACTAACTAGTACACCAACAGTTTTTGTATGTGCATACCCTGTAAACGTCCAATTTAAAATATACAACACGAGGCATTTGTCAAATGTTTTGACATTTACCAAAACATTATTTGAATAATCATAAGTAAGTTACTGAAGTTGAAGCATGGTTAACATTATGGTGTATCTACCGTCCGTTCATGGCACGCAACCGACATATTAATATACGTCATAACACAATGAACAGGTTATGTAATAACAAATAACATTTTCGTGAGCGACGGGTCGCGGGTTCAATCCCGCGCTTAATTCTCCGAACCCGAGACAGTTTTGGTGTAATCTGCTCTAGGATTGTTGTGTTTGTCACTTTTGTAATGACGGAAATTTATTGTTGTACTTAGTTAGTGAATATTAACTGTAAGTGATCGACTAATTTATAGAAGAAACCTTTAAAATATTTCTATAGCCCATGTATTTTTCTTATGTACCTTTTATATATTATATACTGTTTAAATATAAACTATAATACATGTTTATAT
>DWJS01000198.1:0-13036 GCA_018248975.1 Codatractus imalena | reverse complement strand
TTGTCATTTATAAATATCGAAAGTAATTATTTAAAGAGACAAAATGCTAATCGTTAACTGATTAAAGTACTCATGTATTATATGCGTATTTATTAACAAGAATACTAGCTTTGACATAATATATGGATACCACAAAGTTTTTTTTTGTGCAATTTCATTATAATATGTCTCACACGCGAAACATCATATTACTTCGATGGATAATTAATTTGAAATTCAATGCTAATTAGGAATTAATACATCGATTTTTCTAAGAAATTAAAAGACGATCGACGACGACGAAATTTGTCGATCCTTTGTGATCTTACGATTTTGGATTGAATAGCCATTAAGTGGCCTTATAGTTTCTAAAAATAGAACTGCATTTAGGATTGACGTCATACCATGCTTGTGCATAGTAGCCATTTTCTTTCGCTAAAGGAACTATAACTTTACATAATAACGTTCTATATGTAAATTCGAAATGTAACTCGTCCGGCAGGACGTGGTTCCTTCCATAAGCGCTGTTACTTAGCACCGTTTACAATTTCTAACACGTACCCAGTTCTCACGAACTTACCTCATGACGGTTGCACAAATGGCTGTATTTTATAAATCTTTTGAAATCTAAAAAAAATGAAATCTTTTCAAAATCGTAAACAAAAGCCAAAGAAAAAGTTAAGAAGTGAAACTAAAATTTAAGGAAGACTTAAAAGTAAACACGGTTTTTTAATCTTCTGAGTCATTGATAAATATGTTATTGGATGTACCGGTTGGTCTTCTGCAAATAATTTAGTAACTTGCAGCTGATTTAATCAAAATTAGTTAGTTTCATATTTTAAACAACGCAATTTATAGTCAAAGTTTTTAGTCACGAATTGTTCTGTATGCGCCATTGTTTATGTGAACTAAATATTTTATATTTGAACGCAAAATTGTGTATGGAGCAATCAGATATTCATACAACCGCTATTGCGTGAAGGTATTCAATTATCTCGTTTCGCGACGCGTGTGCGAATTTCACAAGAAGAAAGAAAACTTGGTGAAAATGAATGCTGCTTGAATGCACATAAAATGCTAAGATTAAACGTTACGATCTCATGTATGGTAATTATTTATTGTTATTTGTGGTCGTTGAAAGTGGTCATATTCATTAGAGATGCAAATACGTTTTGAGAGTGAGTGTATGCGTGCCTTAGTTATAATTAACGTTTTTCTGCGTTATATTCTGATCCTATTATATGTCTTAAACAATAGCCCTTTATATAGCCCTGCATATTAGGCGCGGAGTACATCCATAAACAGCTCTAAACATATATCTCGATCTCCTTCAAATGTCTGTCTCTATGAGATATCGCAGAAACTAATCTAGTATCCTGTATTGACTAATTGACTATACAAACAGATGCAATATTCATCATTTTGTTGTTTTATGTATATAATACTGTAAAAAATAAACGTGACTTCGTTAGCCAAAATAAAAATAAACAACTTAAGTGGCTAAAGTTGGTAAACATCGAATTTCGAAGCGTTTACAGTCAAGATGTATATCAATAATTGTTGCTGAATCACTTGCAATAGAGGCGTATCGAATGAACACCCAAAAAAGCGGAACTTATTGCACAATTGTTATCCGTTTGTAGAGCAAATATTTAGAGTTCTCTATAATTGGGCGTTAAGTAAAAATTTAATCGAAAAGTTTTAAAGATGCAACTTTAAGATGCTACGTTTGTTTGCAAAATTTAGGTGAATATTTATTAAGTTTATTAGCAACAACAATTTAATACGTTGTACTATTTTATTATTAGTATACAATGTCAATACATTCAGTCAATATTTCTCATGATACGATAAAAACAACCTGCACAACCATGCACCGAAAAGAAATCAAAACATACATTAAGAGTTTTAAGACAAATGAAACATTTAAGGAACTAAATATTTACGTAACTACCTAAATTAAATTCGAAGAATACGTAAACGGAAAGGTAACGTATCTAAGAATAGCTGTGTTAAAATACGTTATGTCAGAGGTCAATTATTATAGGAAATTCGTATGCAATTGGCATCTTCACACCAAAACAATGAGTCGGAAATTCAATTCTTTTTTAGCAAGAATACCTGTATAACAATGACGAATGTCTAACAATACGTCGTTGATCCTGCCATGTCTAATCACATCCGAGGTTAAATAGTAAAAAGATTTCTGCGCAAGATAAATGTTAACTTATTTTGTTCTACATACAATAACATTTAAAATATTTATTCGCAATTATTTACAATAGTTATAAATCTGATAAGGTGTTATCTTAACTGAGAAAAAAAATACTAATAAAAAATTCTTTGATAAGATAAAGTACTTAAAATATACATAGTTAATTAGCCTTTTGTAATAAATATTTTTTGTACATAAGTATGTATTCAATATAGTTAATGATCTAATACAGAGCAACTCATCAGACGCGACGGAAACACGCAATTGCAGTTAGAAATCGTTGTAACGTTGCATTTAGACAAAAACATGTAGTCTAGGGTCATTAGAAATTGAAACGTATTAATTACAAATCTAGTTACTTCAATTACAATTTTATATTACCGCTATAATAGATCCGTATGTTATTAATTGTTTAATTGTTTTAATAAAAACATTTATTAACATTGTTATTTATATTAAAATCGTTCAAAGGAGACGGTTCGTTTGCGCATGACCAGTTATAATCTATGTTTTCCTTAACACAAGTGTGTAAAGAATTAGAATACTATATGTTCTAACTTTGTTATTACTATGGATCAAATTCGTGTTTACTTCCCTTATGAAAACAGTATACACGTATATTTTATATATAAAATTTTATCGACTATATTCAGACTGCATATTCGTAGCGGAGCATTTTAAAATGTGAATATTTTATTAAAGGAATCTCGATCGTTGTATCTCGATAAGTGGGTAGTATCGTAGGTGCAGGCGAGCGATGTGGAGATTGTCTGTCCTTCGTTCGACGTTATAAATAACCTCAGCAGGCCCTAGGTATTGTATTGTTTTCGTTTTTTGTCTCAAGATCCACGGCACGATGTGCCGGCGTGTAATTCACCAATGGAATAAACCTTCGATATAAAATACGATAAGGCTGCGCGCTTGAAAGTGTAGAGCCATGTAATGTCGAGAAAGTGTAGACCAATCATGAAGTTGATGTCGGTATCTCTACACGAGATAGAAAATATATTTAATATAAATTTTGATAAACACCATTCTCTTTGACATAGTGAATTGAGTAAACATGCTTAAGTAAACATATAATGTCTTCAAAAGTTATACATCTAAGAAATTGGTCTTTTACTTTCAAATAATATACTTCATGAGCATGAGTTAATGCTGTAGTTTAGACACGACTAAAGTTCATAGGCTGTAAACAAGTGGCTAATTGATATTTAGTTGCAAGCTTACCAAATATATGTTAAACAAGCAACATTTAATTAATGTGTTGTAACTGAACTAAAAATCAAATTAGGAGTGATGTAACGATTGCGCACTGTCCCGACACCTACGCACCTGTGAGCCGAATTCTTATTGTCGTATTATTTCTTATGTCATGTCGGTTTCGTGTGTCTAATACTTGACACAGTCAGTTATTCCACTTACGAAGATAAAATCAATTTGTGACATAGCGACCTCTTTTGCAAATGTACTGATCAGTATGAGAGAATATGACAAAAGCTTCCTGTTCTCAGCTTTGCTTTAAATGAAGTATTAAGTTCCTATGCTTGAAGATTCTAAGGATTACACTAAGCAATATATTTATTGAATTACTCATTAGTATAATAATTTTATTAAAGTTTTTGTAAACGTATCTTTTTTGAATATTTTTTTCTAAAACTATTTATAATAAAATAAAATACCGTACAGAGAGCTTACGGACTTTCACTTATAGAAACAATACATAATAGCCTATTGTAGTTATCTAATAGGCTTTTAAACATTACGACAGATCTTGTAGATACATGCAATTCATAATCTTAAATATATATATAGGTGATTAATAAAAATAATAAAAAATGTCGTACCCTGTACATCATGTCTAAATGCAAATGTGTAAAATATGTATAAAAATAACAAATGTCAAAATAATGTAAGCATAACTTTATCTTATGTATAAATTACGCATTAATATGTCTAATCTATGATGATAAACTTATCACGTGGCATAAATTATTTAACGAAGTTAAAGTTTAATATATTCAAATAGATCGCAGATAAAGGTCAGTCGTGAGTCGAGATTTCTTAACGACATGCGCAGACGCATCGCCGTATTAACGAAATCGAAAGTCCCGCCCATCATCTGGTTGGCAGGTCAGGAAGCTTTCACCTGTATTACTTAACCGTGCGACCTTTATATTGAATAACGTTTATGTAATATTGACAACGATTGTGTGATATTTGTAAATGTTACGCGAGAGTATGTCAGCGTTTTAGTGTTATTTCTTACGGTTGAATGTTAATTATTATTTAATGCCACATAGTTCTAAATATAAAGTTATTGTAAATGTGATCTCTATTATAATTAGACAGACTTCATCCTAATGTCACACATAAGATTTCTATGCTTCATATTTTTTTGTAAACCAAAATTACTTAATACGTTCCGATATTCGAACAAAAACATAAAACGTTTACCATATGCATTGGTCTTTGATACCTTACTACGATTTGATTATACTCTAACTAAATAACTTCTAATCGATTTGTATTCTATAAGTCGCACGACTATTCGATTTAGATTATCTGGCAAAGATATAAGTCCAAACATGGATGGATAACACTTGCCACCGAATTACATAACGGATTGTGTGTGCAGTCGGTCATGTCAATATTATGTCATCGTGCGTACGCGCGGGATCCGGTGTCAGCCTCCGATTGCGACACTATTTCATGCGTGCTCTCGTTTACTGGCGTGACACTAATTCGCTAGAGCAGAGGTTACCAGCTATTGTTTCTTGGGTGAACGTGGTGGTGACTTTTTTCTGATCATTTTCTTGCTGCGAATGTAGAAAATAGAATGGTGCGTTGGCATATTACGTAATAAAAGTGTAGGTACACATGTTTTTTATCTATGAAAGTGTCATAACTGATTAATGACAGGTTAAGTAAGAGTATTAACCTGATCACCAAACTGGCATATTTTGCAATACAGGCAGTATATGGGAGAAATTAAAAAACTCAAGTCCTCATGTTTTGCAGTTAGGCAAATTATTAATGTAGAGTAGTCACTGAACTTCAAATTTTAATTCGTTTGTTTCTAATTACTCCACTGCTTAACTTCAAGACGCATAACGTAACACATGTTAGTCGCTTGCTAAAACCCTTTCAAAAACTATCCCAAATAACTGAAATATTTTACAGCTATTAACGTTGATAAAACACGCCAGGGCAGTTTGCAAATATGCATATGCAATTATTGTTCTCCAATTATAGTTCTTTTCGCAAGTAATAGGCGTGAAGTTGTTTCGTGCGCGATTTTATTAATTAATCACTGAGAAGCAATGAACTAGATCATTGGGTGTGGACGCAATTATTGAATTTTGGGTACAATCTTAAACATTCACGTATGAGGCAATCCTACAGGCTTTAAGTTTCGCTTGCGGAGACAATATCTTACCATGTTATTATCAGTATGCACTCCATTTTATTTAAAAAATCGTTTAGAACTTTTTCAACATTTTTCAAGTAGGTTTCGAAGGTTTGTATGTCGTGTCTGATCCAACTTACATTAAATACTTTAAATACTTTTCCAAAGGTTAACTACTATTGCAATAGTACCACACAAGTACGATGTTGGTGGGAATGGTATTCCCTACAGTTACTATCACGGAGCATATTAGGTTGCGAACCAAAATTTATAGAACAAAATCAACTTGTCAATCAAGGAACCACTTTAAAATCGACGGCTACATAATTCTTCATTTACATTTACAAAGTGTAAATGACACTAATTGAAGTAGTAAAACGTGAGCAACTTACACAGTGTAAGCTCAATATAATGATTCCATGGAATGTGGTTAATCGTAAGCAGTTAACCTCGACTCTATTCAAATAAATGAGAAAGGTTGCCATAGTTCGTGTTGATGAGTTCACCGAGAGATTCAGAGCGAGATATTTCCATATTAATTTTGAATATTTATATTCGTTTTATTATATATCTACCTATGTACATATGACTGTGTTTGTTAATTTGGACAGGAGTTTTATTAATGATCTGAAAGTGAGATGGATCGTAGTTTTATAATTGGGCGTTAAAAGCTTTTCACGTTATCATAAATATGGATTACGTATAAACTTGACAACTTAGTTTAGATATAACTTAAAAAAGTACGGAAAAATGACAAAAAACATTGTTCATTCATAATACAATACGCAGGTTAATCTGGGTTCAATCTCTGGCCAACCAAACACCTAAATGATGAATTTAGATCTAGGATCTAAGGTGTTTGTGTATTCCTTTTTGTCTATGGTACCCAAAATACGGGGAATCCCAATATGACTGGAATGGAGTAGAAAAATACCATTACCTGATTTTGTAAGAGTTAATCTACAGTATGGTGTGAACGCACATTGCCCATAATCAGCCTCGTGATAGAGCAACATAACCCAGAAAGCGGTTCTTAGCACGAATTACGTAAGCAATTAACACAGGTTTCCTCGTGTGCCAATGATTTTGTAACAAAAGTTATTAGGATAGTAGCTACAAAATACCGTTCATAGATGTAATGTTAGTCAAACTATTCGACTTGTGAATAACCAGTAACTGTAATGTGATACTGGGCACCGATGTGACCACAAAGCCAGCACGAGTGGTACGAACGTTACCGTCAGTGTGAGTCACCGTTGAAGCAATCGTGAGAAATCATTGCAAACTGTTCAACGACAAAATCCAAATACTTACAATATCTGTACGTTGGTTGCAGATTAAACATGAGTCGAACTTACTATTTTAAATTAATATTGATATACGCTATTTGCACCAATATAATTGATGAATCGATTGTAACACAAAGCTCAAAGTCTACAACCGGTACAAGTTTGCGTCAATAGAATCGGATTGTAGAATTGTATCAACAGAAATTTGGGTAGGTTATTACAAATAACTTGTAAGCTACCTATACATTTTAGTTATATATTTTAAAGAAGAGATAAGATAAGGCAGGAAGTAAGAGTAATATTAAAAAACCCTTATTAATTGACATGAAATGTAACTCACAGAAGGACTATTCTATAATTATCCTCAATATAATATGCGTAAGTTTAATAACATGATATTTATCATACACAGGCAGTGACATTTTAACAGTCTTAGGAAAAGTACAGCTATTTAGATACCACTGCGTATTAAGATGGCTTGGACAGAGCAGGTTATTGCAAAACCAGGATGCTTATAGATACTACAAATGTCACCAGTGCGTCAGTACCATGTGACATAACGTATAATTCGAGAACATGAAATATGACTACTGCAAGAACACAATACGAATTCATTACTTCTGTGATAATATGTGGCGTGTGTAAAGTGTTTCGTGAACACTATGATTGGCAAAAATAGCCATGTTGTAAATATCAACCGGAAATTCCTCCAAAAATGTCAATGTATAGAATTGAACTCGTAAACTTCTTCTTAACAGTACAGCTTTGTGTTTTGGAATAATTTAAAGGAAGAAAAGTAATTGCGAAATAAGATTAACAAATGTACTATCGTTATGGCCAGGTGCGAGTCAACAAGGAAATTAGAGAGACAATAACAGAACAGTCAGCACAGCTGTCCCATACAAGTTGCTTAACACGAGTTTGTCGTTCGTTCCGCAGAGAAAGAACGGCCCTGCCCGCGACCGGTATATTGCGAAATAAGTTGCGTGCCATAATCGTCGCTTGGCAAACCCCTTGGTTGGTGGTTGGTGGTTTCTTTTGTAATTTCAATTAAAATTCAGGAAGACCCGCGTTTTTGATGACACCTTGCCACATCGTCCTATTGCAATATTGGCAGTTTATCAAGCATTTGGATCTTGCGCAAAATGTCGTGCGGAATCCGCGCTTCGAGTTGACGAGTCACAGTTCACAAATAGGAAATGATCAAAGCTTGCTTTCTAAATTTTATATCCGTACAATGTTCTTACTTATAAAATATCAAAATGCTTTGAACCCGCCATTATATTTCATATTACGTTTCTGTGCCATAAAAACAATCATTAGTTTTGAACACCTCCTTTTTTTTCGAAGGGGGTTGAAAACACCGAACCACAGCGCAAGATAACATTGAAATGAATAATGTACTTATAAAACTTTTCTTTGTTTAGCTGTCGCCCAAGAATCCTTCAAATGCCCAGACGACTACGGCTTCTACCCGCACCACGTCTCCTGCGACAAATACTGGAAGTGTGACAACGGAGTCGCTGAGCTGAAGACTTGCGGCAACGGTCTCGCCTTCGACGCCACCGACTCCAAATACCTGACCGAGAACTGCGACTACCTCCACAACGTTGAGTGTAACGAAAGGACACAGCTTGGTAAGTTTGGACAAGTCACAATAACGGATTTTAATTTCAAATTCAATATTTTAAAGGTTCCCTTCATAGTTCGTCTGGGAAGGTAATACCACACCTATTTCTGATGATAACAGCAGCGTTAAGCGCTATTGTATTCTGCTGGGAATATGAGGATGATTACTTATATGAGGCATTTTAATTAGTTCTCGGGGATACCAACGAATTTGTGGCCGAAATTGTATACAAGTTTTCATAAATTCAGTTAAAACTTTCGCCGCTTTATATTCGTAATGAAAGACCTCGCTAAGCAGTAGAAAGTTATTGAGTTTGAAAAAAAATGTAAAGAATAAATTTTGACAAAATATTTCTATTTGCTTTGACACAATGTCCGTAGTTTGTAATAAGATTTTTTATCCATGTCTGCGTAAGTGGCAACGGCTACTTTTGCAACAATCGATCGTATTTGTAAGCTACATTTAAATGGCATGCAATAGCGGAAGCAATTAGCTAAATATCAACACGTGTTAAAGTAGCGAAGATATCGTTAGTTAGTAACATGGGACTGGATGGATCACATAACTAGTATTCGGTCAAGGTCGAAGGATTTACATATGGATAAATGTGTGCGTGTCTTCCACTTACTTGTGAAGTGTGACCAGGATGTTATTCAAGGTCTTTCGGGCATTATCATCGTATTAATATGATAGTTTGAAAACGTTTATCACGTCTCAATAGATTATGTAGATGAAGGTAATTTTAGTTGAAATAACGTTGGTTGAAATATTTCTTTGAATATGAATTAGAATTACTTATTTTAAAAAAAAATATGCTCATATATAAAAACGGAACAGGATTATCTGTTTTATGGATGTCATAAATTATCACGAAGATAAATATTTAAAATTGCCTTCAAATTCATTTTTATGGCAAGCCGGCACGGTGACTATTTTGCCAAACGGAGATGCCTTAATAAAACACATTGACTGACAAACGTACAATTATACACGAGAATTTTATAGAGCACTAAGAAAACTGTTAGTTTTTTTTCCTAAACCCAAATAGAAGATAAAAGCTTATATAATTAATCCTTAAATATTGTCATATAACAGAAGACCTCCTAATATATTTAACTTTCTTTGCAGAGCCCCCAATCTCCACTCCTCACTGCACTAGGCTATACGGTATCTTCCCCGATGAAGCCAAGTGCGATGTGTTCTGGAACTGCTGGAACGGTGAAGCTTCCCGCTACCAATGCAGCCCCGGCCTGGCCTACGACAGAGAAGCGCGTGTGTGCATGTGGGCTGACCAGGTGCCAGAGTGCAAGAACGAGGGTACGTACTGAAGAAATCACAAGAAACAATTGTTTTTTTATTGATCGACTACACATAAATGACGAATTAAAATGTAGTAAATTAGTAAGATACGCACACATACGTACACACAAATTGCAATTAATTATATAACATTAGACCCATCTTAAAAAAGAAAATAAAATAAAAAATTACAAATAATAGAAAATGACCTTTCTGATAATCAATTATTTTTAAGCACCACGCTGTATCTTACCCATAAAAACCCAACTTAATGTAAATATTAAAAATGTAGGCCAATTGATTGAGCGCGTCTTCACAAAAACTCAAGCAAGCAGACGAGCCATTTTATTGAAAGTATTCACGGTTACCTTGACATTTGCAACACCGGGGAGTTGAAATTTTGAAAGAGAACTTTTGAAGAAAATCATTTGTAGACAATATATAAATGTTACAATGTTTATAGAAAATATTTCTAGTATACCAAAATGGATTTCAGATAAGTCTCATGTACTTGTTCTAAGGCACTAAACATTTTGAACACTACCTGTAAGCGATTTTTATTCTACTCTTGCATGACAAACACCATTACTTGCCTACGTTTCAGTTTCGCCTTCTGCACCCCCGTCTCACGTAACCCTTTTCGGTGTTTCCCAGAAGTAGCGAACGGTTTCTCGTGCCCCGCTCCCGGTGAGGTCTCCAACGCTGGCTCCTTCAGCCGTCACGCTCACCCTGAAGATTGCCGCAAATACTACATCTGTCTCGAGGGTGTCGCCCGTGAGTACGGTTGCCCCATCGGCACCGTCTTCAAGATCGGCGATGCTGACGGTACTGGCAACTGTGAAGACCCTGAAGATGTTCCCGGATGGTGAGTCTACTTACAATTAACGTATAAATGTAAAGTCTTCCTTACTAGTTCAAGTAAAACAGTCTTGACTAAGACTTGAACGCATCTATTTAAACTTTTCTGAACTCACTAGTTGGATATCAACGGTGTGGTGTTTGATCAGCATCTAATTGTACTTAACACCTTTAATGTTCAACTTAGTTCCTGTAACCCATCCATTAGCAGCTAAGAATTTCTTCTCCTTGTGACTAACCTTTTATGCACCATTTCAAAACCCTAGTCAAAATCTGTCGTTACGTGTTAGTGTGTACTTCTTTTCAATGTGTTTATAGGTTTATGTATTCGAACTATGTAAAGATTGGCTGTAAATTTAAGCTCGCCCACTTGAATTCCTGACAAATATGCGGTTTGGAGCGCTGCGTCATTGTCGCGAGAAATTTAGGCCAACCATAAAATTAAATGAGTGATGTAAAGTAGCATGGTTTACCGAGCGTCGTACGGCGTCCGCGATGAATTCGTGGTCAATGCCGCCCAGTATATAACGGAGTGCATATGGTAATATACAAATTGTTTAATACAAACGAATCTCGTTGACCGTGTGTGGTCCGTAATTGTACTGCAGCAAGGTTGAAGCAATATCGCATCATACTATGAAAACAATAGTTACTTTTAAAAGTAGGTAGGAAGGATATAACTTCTTTCTAAATTAGAACATTTGGAACACTTGCATATTTAGAAGTACACATATCCGGCTCACGGTTTATCTGACTCAACAATCGTGCTTAGAGCAAGATGCGACGCTCGCTCACGACTCGATAAATCGAAGGTCAATTGAGATAGCTCACTACATTTTAGCAAGCTCCATACTGCATCATTTGTTGAAGGCAAGAAAAACAAATGTTGAACAGCATTCTCAGAAAAGCGAGCGGACAAGTATTCTCATTGCTGTCTCAAGGCAGTTCACTCGATATCGGGCGTTGTGAACGAGTTCTTGTTACACAATTTACAATTCTCTTAGTCACAACTACCAGTAGTAAAAGTTGCTAGGAGCTAAGATAGCCTTTTATATCGACCACTTGCGAAAATATGGAGTAAAACATTATTATAGTAAAGAAAAGTGGAAGCGACAGGTAGTAAGGTTCGCGTACATTTTCAGCGAGGACTACTACGGTGCTCTGGATCTGAAGGCGATTAGGAAGAGCGAGCTTCTGGCCGGTATCCAGACCGACGGCCACACCCGCAACAACCCGCCCAAGCAGCTCAAACCCCGCCCCCAAAAAGAGAACTAAATATTCTCTTCCCACCACAGCCTATTAATACTCATATCGTTACTAAAAACAAATCTCCGCGCACCGCAAGCCACGACACTTAAGTAATGCACAACACAGGCTAAATGTAAATCGATTTAAAAAGTAACGTTGCTTTTGTTGCACGGAGATGTTGTTTCAGGTTCAAATTTCGAATGTTAAGTGAGTGGAGCCAATTTGATTTGTATTCTTTTCTAGTTGCCAAATACCTTTCTCGTTGTAGCCTTTTTTAAAAACAGTTTCAAGAGGCAGGTTAGAAAGTTAGTTAAAATCATACAACGGTAGACATATTTATTATATTGTATCTTTAGTTCTGAGAGTCCTGTTAAGTGTACCGGGCCAGCAGGTACTCACGCCAACTTAAAACTTATCTTTTATAAAACGGAAGTACCGTATGCATACAAATTGTAATATGGATTTGCATTTAAATTTATGTCATGTATAACGATGTAATAGGATATGACACTTCCAGTATAAATATGTAGGTACATTCAGATTGTCACACCCATGACCTTGTAAATATATTATGTACCGAATTATCTCGCTGCGACTGAGTGTTGTTGTTTGATATAGAAACTGTAATACTTAAGTTTTACTTTTAGTGATAAAATAAACAAAAATATAAAAAATATTGTGTTGTATGTTTTTTGTAAACGTAGTACCGCACTATGCACGATTTTCCTAGTAACATTATCTACTTTCACGACCACTCTATTTCCTATTTTGTTTGCAATCACTTTCTAATAACATTTTAATACCTTCTTGTCTCTTTCAGTAATTTACTTATTTGTTGTCTTAATCTGTATATACTTGATAGAAACTCTAACAGCCAGGCTCTTGTCAAACCGCACTGACCTTCACAGGTAAGTTATTTGTTTTTCAAACCTTGGTAAAATTAACAACAGGTAAAGAAGTAAAAGTAAAATTAATAATAAACAACTTTTAATGTATTTAAAGCCAAGTTCATAATTTTAAATAAATTCTCTTAAAAAGTCAATTTTCTTGTGGAATATTTTTTATTTGGTACCACCGCCACCCTCATAATCCTCCGTGAAGCAATTTTT
>DWJS01000197.1:0-13040 GCA_018248975.1 Codatractus imalena | reverse complement strand
CCAATTTAATTCCAAGTGGCAGTTTTATAGGCAGATTAATATTTTAATATATAGATATGTGCTTTACAAGTTAACTATAATATTCATTTACCCAATTTTCTGACTTTTTGTCATATTAACGCAGACAAATCAATCATCAATCAATTATCAAAACTGTAAATGAACCTAATAGTTTTGGCAATAATATTGGAGTGAGCATTAAAATTGTAATTTTCCATTACCAAATAATTCCTGACATCATTGTGAGTCAGCTGTACTCAGTGCATAGCGCACAGTGCCCAGCCGTGAACTGTGCCCGCGGCAAGGACTGTAGGAGGAACTCGAGATGTTGGCCACAGCGGAAAGGTCAACTGTCATTATGCACAAAGTGTGACCTACAGACTCATCCGCGATGTTTTCGTACATTTATATGCGTGTTAATGACATCGGTTTTGTATGTGAACGTCGGACACACAGATATTACTGCGATTAATAAAAAAAATGCCTTTTTATATCTATTATAATTGAAATTATCGCAATCGTAATTATCGTAATTATGATACATATCAAATCATACTAAGATTAAAAAATAAAGCTTGTTTCGCATACAAAATATGTATCTGAGGCCACAAAACTGCATCCAGTTAATTCAATGTACTTTCTAAATAATTTATGTTTTAAGTATATCAAAGTAGAAGTATAAAAGTATGTACCTACTACATATATTTGAACAAGCGATTCGTGCATCTAGTAAGCGTTTCTCAAAATGGTACCTCCTGGCGTTGAACCAAAATGCAATTATTCTAAAATATGAGAGGTTTGAATTAAGAGGATTCAACTTCAAGAGACGGCGTACAGTTTTCATTTACTAACTCCCTTTGTATATATACACTCGTTCGTGTTTACAACTGTACGACAACATACGTTTAGTTAAAATTCTTAGTTACACTTCAGTGAGCCTAAGCCGTATTTGTAATGTAGACTTGAAAAGGAAATCTGAATACCTTGTTGAACCTTGTTGATATATTAAAGTACAGTAATGTTAACAGTATCTATTACATTTTTTGCGTTATTACATATAATCTACACAAAGCGTATTTGTCTGTCGTTTAAAACCAAGTGTAAGTTTTCAATATAAGTATGATGTATTTTTTTAAGGATGTGGCATTTTTCTTAGTCTATCCTACTTTTAATATCTACTTGGATACTTGGTAAAAGAATTGTAATGGTTTAAAATCATATTAAAAACTTCATGGTATAAAGAGAAGTCTTATACAAAGGTAAAAAAGCATTGACCAGCAGTAGCATTTGACCTTTGTCAAACTTTATATTGGTTTAAGTCAAAACCTTTTCAAACAGTAAATTAATCAGCGCCACTCATTCGTTCTGGAACCTAATCATTCGTAATCGATAGCATTTGAGGCATAGATAACTTGTGAGGTTTCCAGCCTTTAGCCAATACAGGTAGGATATTATTTGATTAGGAAAATAATTCCCTCTGATATATTATTCTTATCTCATGTTATTTATTATCTAACAACAATATATATCTACCGGTTTATTATATTAAGAACATATGTATCGATGGGAATACTAAGAAACTTAATTTGTTTCATTTACTACATAGCATAACATGACAAGGGACTTCATACCATCCTGACTATTCATATTGCTAACACTGCCGGATGACGAGGTGGGAATGGATTTTCGAGACTCGAGGATGAGGAGGAGGAGGGGTCCTCGCCCGGGCAGAATCTCGAGGGGGCGTTATACCCCCTGGGTATTTTATATTATTTCATAATAATATAATGCGAAAACATAAAAAGATACCATCCTACTGTTTAGTTGACGGTTCTATTTACTACACAATGAATGCAATACTTCGGTCATTATTACGTCTAGGCGACTGGAACTAAGAGGCATCGTCGTTTTGCAGTTGGTACTGAAATAAACTCAGCGAACTGTGTTTACATTGCACATGGTGCAGTCGCAGCCGTATGGGGACAATAAAACAGAAAACACGGTGTTACGTATGACGTCTCCATTCATGTGTTAGCGGATATGACGCAAAAACAAGTTGCAAGACTGCTCGCCTATTTCGACACTTCCTGCAGTCATTGTTTCTTTTGGTAATTATAGGCGATATTAGATTATACATTATTTGTTTAAAAGATTATAGATTCTTTGTTTAGAATGCACCTATTCTTATCATCAACCCATTTCAGTGTTACAGCTGTCAGAGAGCAGAAAGTTTTGTTGGGCCATAGTCCATTATGCTGGCCATGTGTGGACATTTACTGAACATTCAGGCATGGCATGTACGCTTCCTCACATCGTTTTTGTTTACCGTTAAGCAAGTGATAATAAAAGTCTAGTATTAGCATAGTTCAAAGAATTACAGTCTGGGACTCGAACCCCGGACTCCCAGTGTGATAGTTCGAAGCACATGACTGCACAATCACTGCTTTTAAGAATACAACTGAACATATTGGGATTAAAGATAAACAGTTATTCTTAAGTTTAAGTAACTTACTTGAGTTTTTGAAGTGAAGACTTTTAATTATTTAATTATTGTCCTCATACAGCAATAGAGTATCTTCCTATACAGCAAGAGAGTACCTCTCTCGAGTATCTATCAAAATCAGGATATACAATATTTTTGCATTTTATATTTAAAATTGTGATCAGAATACTTCTGCAAGTGATAGCTACTGAGATACTTGTCTATTTGAAGTGTTGCGTCTGTCTTGTTTAATTTAACAGTAGTCTAAGTTAATAATAAGCCCAACGGAATGTATCGTGAAGAACCGGCTACAGATATCTCAGTGTAATGTAAATAAATTCTATGAATAGTACCAGGAAGACGATTTGTTGCTGACCTGTGTTATCTCAGTGTAAATAAGGATTAATTGTACGTACTTATAATATATGTGTCAGGTCATATTTATTCGAGATTTCTCCTCGTTGCGATCGTATCTCTTGTGTAATATGTCATTATTAAGGAGGTATTGTATTGGTTATTGAACATCTGTGAGCAAATAAAATATTAGGATTGCGCGGTGCTTGCGATCCCCTGTCAATATCGCTGATTGGAAACAAGCCGCCTACTGCTATTTTATTGCTTTTATTTATTTGCGCGTTTTGCCCTACACTATATCTCCCTCTACGTGACCCGACGTACATGTCAGCTTTACTTACTATTCGGAACAGCGAATGTACCTTCGTAAATTTATTTACAGAGGAACTACGTGTACGTTAGAATAGAATCTTAAACTTCTGTTAGAACGACTTACTTTGTATGGGTTCAAACCTTTGTAATTTAATTGTCGAACATGGTTCCGTGAATCCGTGATTTTACCAATGATTTGGTATGATGAATGATGATGTTGATGATGATCTTTGGTTTTGATGTTCTTCAGTTATGAGGAGAGATCCGTGGCCAGCAGTGGCACATAAAAAGAGTTCAGGCAATGTTTTCCTTTTGGCTTTAAACATACATACATACACACCGATGCAAATATAACTTGCAACTGCGACACAACACCCATATGTTGCCTTGTATTGTCCATAAAGTGGTAGCATATACCACTACAGTCAACTATATGGTGCTGAAACTTACTATCACGTTGTTATCATAATTGCCAAGTGCGCCGGGCGCTAAGCGATGTCATTATGAAACGTTTTCGGCGACCGACGGCATTATCTTCGTCGGAGACGGAACATGACCGCTCATCTCATTAGCGCAATGTTGTCGTCAGTCGAGTTCTTGAGTTTCAAATAAACATCATTATATAAACGTTCAGGACTTTGATCATTTATGTAAATATTACTTTTCCAACGAGGACTGTTATTATCTGTTATATAATTTACGCTCAAAGTAATATTTGGTACTCTTCGCATTAAGGTGATTTGTTTGCAAATAATAACTATTAACATTTAGTATTATTTAATAGTCTTAGCTGTTTTATCACTGTTCGCTAAATTGTATACATTTAAGTTAATAATTTCTAACAAAATATATTCCTTTGTTGATTGTTATAAAATATTTTTTTCAGAATCCCGGAGTATAAGAATGGGTTTAATTGAAATCTGATAATGTCTTTACCATTTAATTGAGACTAATTAGAATAATATTAGTGTTATGTGGATAAATGTATTTTGGTTATGGAACGTTTTGGCGACCTGGTCGGCAGGGGTTGTTATCGCCGCTGGGCAGCAGGGCGCGATCACTCATTTCGTCAGTGTTACCGCATACTATACGTTTAGTTAGGGTTGTTAAGCTTTTACTTTTAATGTTAATAACCGATGCCGTATTTTTTATTAACAATTAATCATTATAAATTTTAATAACGTTGATGTGTCTGTTAGTGCTCCTCAAACTAACATCTGAACGACTTGGCCGATTGATATTCAAGCAATATATTTGTTTTGTCGAACCCATTGTTCATACCTTTACTAGGGTTCGAAATGCGACGCTCCAATGATGGTATTATCGATTCTCGGCAAAAATAATTAATAATTACGATAAATGTTCATTTAGTGCTAGAGGTACAATATTATAACAATTTAAACTATAGCGTGGTGTTCAAATTATATTAATAATTCCCAAATAATGTTTTTGCAATCTCAACCATATTAGAAAAGAAAATTATGAAAACGAATTCACATCGTGACCATAGTAGTAGTAGTTTGTACTTACGTCTCATAGTTAAATTACTATAGAATTAAGGACTTCAAAGTAACGGGTTAGTTATATATATGTAGTTTAGGCTATTTTTGGTAAAAGTAGCCAACCCTACATTTCACCGTTCGCCGCCCGCCCACAACCGCTTTGTCGTTTTTAATCTAATTATCTCACGTCCTAGCCATTTTGTTTGAAACTGTAGGGTTGAATTATTTAAATAAATCCATAATACAAATAGTTATAATGTCAACAACAAACATTGTGCGGCAAGCATAAATATAAAAAGCTTAAATATTTTTTAAAACTTAAAATCTTAAAAGTACAAAGGCGCAATATTAAGTAATATTACCTAAGAATGATTTTATTAAAGCGGCAATGTTATAATGTATAATTGATATTTGTTTAACGAAAATACGTCATAAACATTATTGTTGGAATACTTACTTTCACAGTCGTCAGTTTATAGCGGTAAATGTAAATATATCTTTGACTGTCATACATCATAAAGAAAAAAAAAGATAATAGTGATCGAATTTTCATACGATAAGTAAATTTCAATAATAACCATTAACATTTTAATATTACACATGTGTGCGAGTCAAAAGCTCTCAAAACGCTTTTTACGCGTTCCAAAAGTTGGATATAAAGGCATGTACATGCGAGTTTCAAACACTCCAGTTAAAGTGCTGTAAGCTCCGTGGAACAAGTTTTAGTACTTCATGACATTAAGCTTTCAAGCTCGAGGCTAGCAACTGTGCATCCTTGTGTTCTTCTGAAAAGGTGAACGTATAGCGAATTTCCTTACCTTTTTCCAAGAATTGTTTCGTGTAAAGTAGGTTACTCTAGCGTATGTTTCTTGTTTTAATTTAAACCACAAAAGCGGGCTTGTTCTTTGAAAACAACAGTAGAGAAAAAACACCTGTAAGACTATCACTTAACTTGTTTGCACACGATATACTTTCTTTCAGTAGATTTTCGGTGTCAGAGACACAAAAATACCAACACACTTACCGAAAAGTAGATTAGACATCTAAATTATCAATTTATATAACTGTTTGTTCACAGATCATAATTATTTCGCTCCACATATCCAGTAAAGGAAAACGTCATCTGCGAGTACGAATTAATATTATCACAGCATCGGACAAAAAAGTTGTTAATAATTTAGCCGTAGCACATGTCAATTCAGATCGGTGGACTTTAGAATGTCAACTTTTTTTTGAACGTGTCAAAAATCAAAAGATGACATGACAACAAGATCCGATATCGGTGATCTCATAGTGTCAAATCATATTTTTTGAAATAGGAACACATGCTTTGATAAACGATATGGATAAAACATACGGGCAATGACCTTACATTTAAGTAAAATGTTCGTATACTTGAATAATGAATCAGAACATAAATATATTTACACAAAGACCCACAATAGTCGAAATTCATCGCTTAGATGTCGTTAAGTAATATTTATATCAAATTGGAGCATGTAAGATTTGATTTTTACATACACACATATTAACAGAGCAAGTTAAATAGAACTTAACTAAGTAAAGTCTGCAGCAATAAAGAGCAATTTTGCGCCCGTCATTTTGTTCGGAAAGGTCGTACATACACATTTCTGTTGTGTGATTTTCTTTAATTAAAAAAATGTAGGACGCACTTTTTAAAAATAATAGTCTGGTTATAAACGCAATTATATTCGCACTGGTTTATCTTTGCCGTAGTGAAGGTAGTCTATAAATTTCTCTGTATCTGAAATCAGGCCTGTATCTTCTCATCAATGTTTACTTAGAAGGATCCTCAAAGACTAAAGGGTTCAAAATAAGAAAAGTCCAAGGATTACGGCGCCTTCAGGTGTAACGCTAAGATCTTATGCTATCTTTATACAAAAAACGAAAAGAAACTCTTTACCACTGAGTTTTAGGTTCCACTTTGGCTGGTGTTGCGTAAATAAAATCGATTAGGGTTTGTTTAAAAACGGATTTGTATCTGAGGTGTAATCTCGCTCGGAGCCGTACCGCGAGTGAATCCGTGTCCTTTTTGTGTCACGCTTTGAAACATAAAAAGTGTATGTTGCGACTTTGAGTTCTTAAAAGAATCTCGTAACGTAGCTTGATGTTCCTTTGAGTCGAGATATGATATACGACGCGTATTTAAGAGAGCTGTAAAATTTTCTTTGGAATTACAATGTCTGAATTTGTAATCTCCCCGGTATATCTACGAAGGAAAAAACTTTTTGTAAGAGATATAAATAGAGCTTTTTGGTTCATTATAAAAAAACTAAGTGTACAAATTTAAGAGGTGAATGATAGTAAATAGACACCTAATACAGTTAGCATAATATATGATTTATATCAATGTATGTCTAATAGTTTAAATAAGTAGGTGCATAAGTAATAATGTGTACTAGTATATATGGAATTTTAATTAGTTAATAATTAACATTGCGAATATATCCAGAATAGTGGTTAAATACTGGCTGTACTTTACAAATCAACGAAAACATAAAAATAGGTCATTTTTATGTTTATTTCTTTGCCTGGAAAATAGGAACAGTTACCCGAAGCCGAAAAATTGCAATCTCTTTCACCAGCATGGCCTATATTCTTTAATAAAAAAGAAATGGGAACACAATAAACATTGTAGCAAACAAAGAACAAATATAGGAGACATCACGCTACAATTTTCCTGTTTTATTATATGTAGATAATTTCACTTTGTAAATACATGTTTATTTACGTATTCCGTATCGAATTCACTTCACATCACTTCACCTGAGTGGAGTCAATAATGTGTGTGTTTAAGCCTAGCTACCGTTCTCGGCTCCGCCTACGTGTATTCTCATTTATACTTAACACTGCACAACTATTTACTGTTTGAAAATAGAGGACGAAAATTTATGGTGCATAAACGTAGATGTTAGGAGGCAAGAGCGTAACATCTTAAGCCCAAAAAGTCAACCTCACCTGCTCGTGGTGATCTCAGCTTAAAATGAGCAAGGCTTCTGACAACCGAATAATGGCAGTATGACCATCCAAATTAGACTAAAAGGTTAAGAACAATTTGCAATCACCGTGCAACATCTCATGTGTATCCAACTTGCGCATGTTGATGTTAATTCACTAATCCATCTGTGGAATTTTTCCCCCAACGAGAATAAATTCATTAAAAAATAAATAAAGCTATCGTGTAGCTTGTTACTCAATGATGTTAATATTCGTGCTATTTATTGGTGCGCAACGAATCACATCACAGGATATAAAGTCCGCAGTGTGAGGCTGTCGCGGCGAGCGCAGTCGGCGCCGGCGCAGGCGCCGCGTATCTTAGTATTCTGCGTATCGCATGTTGTTAGGCTATTCCTCTTGACATCAGGGCTGGCACAAGTGCATTAATACGGTGCCGGATGCTGTGACCCAATTATGATATCAATGTTTATTATATAGCAGACTTAACGCAGCCTTGGGAGCTTTGTATGATACACATGATTTCATGTTCTGAAATACGTCAATCATCAATAGAAATTTAAACTTGGTTTATTTATTTTGTCAGTATCCCTAATATGTAACTTATATACTACTTTATTCCTTTCTCCCGTCGAATTAGTAACTACGTAAAATTGCAGTAAAAATTGCGAATCTATTTTTGTAGCCACCATACGCTTTCTCGTTCTTATGAAAGCTAGCACGAGCGAGCGGAACCGATTATAATGTCAAAACTATAAATCAGGGTTAATTATGGTAGGCATTCGTAATTAATCAGTTTGACCGGTCAGCCCTACGTGGTCCTAGCGCGACGAACGACGCATGCGCAAGGTCGTCGGGTGCGTTTCTATCTTGGACGGCGCCTGCTGACCATCTCAAATGCAATCAAATAGGGTCCTTCGTTAATGTGTATGGAACATCTATTCCTTTAATGGTTCGTCTCCATCTTATTTGTGTAGGCAATCGCAATAAATTAGCGCGTCAACGCGTCGCTTTCGACTTTGTCCTATTTTAGTGCGTACAATAGATAGCGCCGCACGCATCAATGGTCCTATCTAGTGCGTCAGTCGCGTTGAATTTATTTTAGATGCAGCGACAAATGTAAATTTAGATTGCGATTTCCAACATCACAGTTATATTGTCTGCCGGCGCCCGTTTCCTGATTATAGTCTGGCTTCATGTGACAACATTGTAGTAAAGTGAAGCTCATGACTGAGCTTTAGTAAAAACCGGAATGTTGTATTTTATAATCGTCTGATGACGATATCCACACTAATTGAGCTTGAATAGTTTCGGAATTCTGTATGATTATATGTAATTACAAATTGTAGATTTAAAACTTTTAACAGTTCTTACGGCCTGTGGTCAAGATTTAGACTCTTAAAGTAGTGAACTGGACCTTTAAATTTGAGCGACCATACTTAACAAGAGATTAATAAAATGGATTTAATAACATATAAGGTTACGAAATATATAAAATGATATAAAAATATTCATAACTACCTTTATTTGTCCTCTTAAAGTTACTTGTAGTATGGATATTTTTGTTAGATTTAGCACTAATAACCGATGAAAACTTGCAATTTGGTACCTAGTCAAGAATTTCTAACAGATTCACCAACAATTTGCCATCAAAGTTCCGTAATCCATCAAAGTTGCGACCTACAATGTTGTCAAGTATTTCGGCCGCATTCTAGATCGTGCACTATGCGTTCTAACTGACGTGTTGCATTGTTTCGGTCAACGTCATTCCTCAATCGATTGCCGATAACGAGTGTTCAAAGTGCTCATTACCGAGGCGTGAATACATTCCTGCATGATTATAGTTCGGCAGCTTTTGGATATTATGTATGCATATTATTATAACAATTATGAAAGCTTATGCGTGTTGAACATAGAGGTGGATATAGAATAGTTTGTTTACTCTTCATCTTACCAATATTACGTATGAAAAACAACAACAAGATTTTGTTTGTTTCGCTGAATATTCAATATGTCAAATCACTCGCTAATTTAACCGTTACTTACTGGGAATCATAGGAATTTCCTGGGAATTTTTACAAGGTTTTATTTACTTTTGTTGTTCGGATGGAGTTTATTCGGATGGATCTTTGTAACAGAATTTTGAAGGGGTTAGTCTGAGGATTTGCTAAGAAGAATGCGAACTAGCTATTAGAAATAAATCAAAAATTGTATTTATTGCATAAAGTCAGAATATCAATACGATTATACAACAAATAAGGCATGCGAATTAAAATGTAATTAAAAGTCCATATTTAAATGCTAGTTTTATTATCGAGTAGACAGACTATTTTTCCGTCATCATTTATATACTTGTACAGCACACATACTAATGCAAAATTAATGGATAAATTTACAAAAATG
Source organism: Codatractus imalena (assembly GCA_018248975.1). Lineage (NCBI taxonomy): Eukaryota > Metazoa > Arthropoda > Insecta > Lepidoptera > Hesperiidae > Codatractus > Codatractus imalena. The sequence goes on along the minus strand of DWJS01000197.1, from coordinate 3,011 downwards.
ACCTTTACAATGACAACACATAATATGTACTATTAAAATATTTCATAATTACATTTGCAATAAATAAATATAAAAACAAAAGTACTATCATGGAATATTACCCGCCTCGCTGTCTTTGGACAAGGTTCCAAGATGCTGGCAGCGTATTCTTTTATTATTCCTGAAAGTCGACCGTGAACTTACAACCTCTATTAAATTAAGGTACTTAGTTGGATTTCGATTTTTTTAAACCAAGTATACTTACTTATATACCACACAAATGTCACATGGAATCTATATTATTTTGGAAAAAACCATGCAATGATATCATCATTAAACAAACTGTATTCAATTACCCTCTACAGTGCAAAAAGCGATAAGGCTGCGCGCGCGCAGATCAGGAGATAAGCCACAGATATTGCGAAAGCTTTCTTGTTATTCCAGCATGATTTGCATTATAAGTCATGTTAGTTACGTGATCGATGTATTTAGAAACACATAAGCCTTATTTAGATTACTTTTACAAACACTAACAGATTTAGTTACCATCTATAAATATTGACGACCCAAGTGGCGGTTCGGTTATTACACCTGTCTGACACGCAGAGGGTTTCGGATTCGAATCCGGCCATTCAGAAATTTATGTGATGAATTTAGATCGTCTTTGTATGTATACATGGCACTCACGACACATGGAACCCTAGTGTGGGGCTATGGGGGTAGAAAGTTTTATTATGCCTCAAACGTAACTCGGAAGATAGTTTTTTTTAATTTAAAATGTAATTGTTACATTGAATGTAAAGTTTAAGCATAGTTAGATAAACTATTAAACGAAGTGTCGAGTATGGACATTTTTGTCAATAAATCTGTTTTATTTCATTATAATCTCGATTGCTTCGTTATGTGATTTTGATCATTTGTTTGCACAACGTGAACAAAAAATTATTAAGGCATTTCGAGTTAGATAACTCGTAGATAGTTATTTTAATTTATCAACAATTTCCTTTTTATAAGTAATTTGCGAGTATATTTTACAATTCACTATCCCCAATATAGTCTTTTTTCGGCGATGAATCGTTTCTTGGTTTTTAACTACGTGATGCAACATCTGTGAAAAATTTAATGCATTATTGCACTCAGTGCTCAGTTACGTGATTAACCAATATAAGGCGTGTGTTGTCGGCAGGTTGCGTGCCAGGTAGTTTTACAGTTTCATTAATTGGAAAATAAACATTAAATATAATGCATATATTCGTGTACTCAATAATATGGTGTCCCGCGTTGCGGAGTTCACTGTACCGGTCGCTGGCCCAGTTTCGGGTTCGATCCTCGGTCGGCACATCTTAATAATGATTTCAAATGCTGTTCCTGCGTGTGAGTGTTTATGTGTATCCATGGCAACTATGTCACAACCTTGTATCGGTCTATTTAGTGGAGTCCACGAACTAAAACATAATAAAGGGAGGGTGACATTTGAACTTCGACGTTGAACATCAAAAGATATAAGATGAATGTAGACCACTTTCATCATTAGGTATATGTGAGATGTGATTGGCTGGTTGTCATATCCAGGGCCCTCTAGATAGCAAACGGGTATAGTAACCACTGTATCACATACACTTTTTTGTTCTTCATCGAAAAGGCAAAAAATCCAATTTTATTTTTGCTAATTAGTATTAATTGTGCTATAAAATAACACAATTACGCACCTTAATTGTTGCAGTTTTAAAACATTGGTATGTGGAAATCCAATATCGATTTCTGTCTATCCACCAAATGAGAATACAATGCAATTATTGGTCTTATACCATTACAATAGAGGCGAAAACTCCGTAGCACCCAGATATTATCATATGTATTATCTTATAGCATCGTTTCATTGACGTCATTGGAAAAAGATTGTTAAGCATAATTTATTTAAAACATTTGTAAACGCTGATACGACGAAAATTAAGTAAATTAAGGATTTGCGAATTAATAAATCTATATATCGGTACGCAATGAATGTCTGTTTATCGACTGTCAAAACTTGTTATGGTATGCTAATAAGTTTAAGAATTTCATACTTAATGATTAACAGCAATATATAAATAGAGCGGTAGATAAATGTATTCTAATTTTGGTAAAGTCTAGGTTTTTCTCTTTATCCAAAAATAATTGTTAAAACATAGTATAATTTTATAAATAAAATTGTAAATAATTGCATACTTATAAAATAAATAAAGCTAATACCGAAAGACCAACAAACTAAAACTAAAGAGTGGAGTGTAAAGGAGTGTATAAAAGGACTTAATACGGATTCTTGTCGTGTTAAGTTTAATAACGAATCTTGTGTGTCACTTAGTAACTTAATGTATTAAGAATAGGGCTGTCTAGTATTTTATTTATTTTGGCACAATGGACCATTGCAATGAAATTGTCTTGACCTCTATTTAGATGACAGCAGAGCTAACCTTCCTCTATGTAAGAATCTGTTGTTTCAATTATGCAGCCAAATTGAAAATAAAAATCTTTACAATTAATCTGCATCCTGTATGTATTTTTATAGTAACACTGCTTTAAAATATATAGCATCTAGTTTAAATACGAGCATTGAGAAATAGTAAAAGCTCACACTATGAAAAGCCAAGGCCGAGCACAAGGTCAAAACAGACACCCAGACCCAGAACCAATCTGTATCTAAAAGTTGAACCCGGAACCTATAGGGCGATAGACCGACATCTTGGCTACTGAGAGATCGTTTCATTACTTTTCCAACTATTATTCACGTTTTGCGAGGTTGCTGTAAAATTTATTAACAACCAAAGTCGCGAGTATCCGATAGTTTCTTGCTATTCTAGTTTCGACTTAAAGTGCCAGCAGTCATAATGGAAGGGCAAAGGTCCAAACTAAAAATATAGGTTATGTTATAAATACTTAATTTCATATTAACATTTTATTAAACCTTATTAATGGATAATAAAACTATACGGTAATTGTCGTAAGTTTTGAAAAAAAAAAGTTTAATTTCAAATAAAAGTTGATTTTACGTT
>DWJS01000196.1:0-13044 GCA_018248975.1 Codatractus imalena | reverse complement strand
CTGACCGGCCGGGGATCGAACCCGGAACCCTCTGCGTGTCAGACCGGTGTGGTAACCGCACCGCCACGCGGGTTGTCTTTTACTAAATTTACTCTAATTTAGTCTTTGTCAAATATTCTTGCACTTTGAGCATTTTGAGCTGGTTAAGACAAGTAAGTACTTCTTTATCATGTAAAATTACCTGGAACTAGTAAGGCCTGCAAATTAAATGCATGAATGAAATGCATGCATTAAAATGATCCTCTGATGAATGACCACTGAACTAAATGGTGTCTACTGAATCTTAGTAAAGCAGGCATAAATATATAAAATAAGAACATAATTATATTTGTAAAGTAATGAAAGTAACAACCCCTATATCATTTCTTTACTTAGATTCTCGTCGTTACCATGTTCATGTTGGTTTGACTAAGGTAAGTAAGTTAAGTTTTTGTGTCAAACGTTGCTGTGGTCTGATGTAAAGGGTGGGTTAAGGCAGACACATGTGTCGTTTCGAATCAATCCTCCAGGGTAGCAAACGCATCTTTTTCATCAGCAATTAGTTGCTACCCCTAAGGACTGAGCAACCAATCTCAGGTATCCTATATTGAGTTGATTACAGGTGGCTATTGAGGGCAACGGCCAGTTGCTATCATTTGCTCTGCATTCTCTACCTTAATTTTCATTGAAACCTTAAGTGTCAATATCAATATAAATTAAATTTCATTTTGAAAACACCAAATGACATGTTATAATTAAACAAGTTAAAATTATTGCGTTAATTCACTTTTATTTGACGTGCACAGCTTTTAACATTTCTTACGATTTCATTTCTACTTAAATAATTATTCGTTTATTAAAGCCTAAACGACAAAAGCGGTGAAGTTTTAAAAGCACTACCAAAAACAAATTACCTTATCTGTCCGTACGGCGCCCGACACCGGCCCGTAATCGGATTAACGCCAATGAATCATTTATTACGCAACTACTTAAAATTTCTCTTTCACAAAACTTATTATGTGTGAGATAAGATAAATATAAATCTTTGATGGTCGCCGCGAACTGTGCTTTTGTACGTTTTGTGGATTAATCAACGTTAAGTATTACTCGTATTGTTTTTGAGAAATCGTGATTTCGAAGTGAGTGAAATGCTAAAGTAATAAATTAACAATGAAACTTTAAGGCGATTGAGATCAGTATATTTCACAGCATTAATATATTTGAATATATAAGTGTACTACGGCTTCTTTGTTCTGCCCACAAGATCGGCTGATAGACTTTTTAGCACTAACGGTCTCAGTACATGCTACTTTTATCATACGACGATTCGCGTTTTTGCATCGATGCTGCAAAACGTTTTGACGAGTCTCTGCATTCAATCTTTTTAAAACAGACGATACACGACACTTATATACACTTTAAAGTGCTTTATGTACCACTTTTTGGACGTTATATTTTTTTATAATATAGGAGTATAGTGCCTTCGAAGTCGAACCACGTAAGATTCTCATCTCGTCTTCTCTCTTTTCTTCTTCGTCTCTCTCATATGAGATCGTAAATGAAACGCACTAATTATTTTTATTATATATGTACATATGACAATAAAATGCTATGTTATTTTACTAATTTTCTCCAAGACAGCTTAAAGTGAAGTATAACTAAACACTTTCAGATTCTAATCGATTCCTTGACAAAGCCCAGGCCCGTGTCCGCCGGTGACCTTGGATCTCGCCGCGCACCGACTCACCTGCGATTTTAATACGAAACACTTATGATTTATGATAATGACATCGCCAGTGAAAGTGTTTTGATGCGACCGAACTGTACGGCCAACCTTTTCAAAGTGTCCCGGATGATTGATGTCGGCTATTCAACCTTCGTTTTTCTATCTTTTCATACTTTTCCTTCGCATCGATTGAATAGCATTCCGGTCGATTGTGTGCTGTGTTTACGCGGTGTTTGTGATGAATGACACGGCGTTGCAGGGTCAATGTACTCAAGATTTCTTTCTGTATGCGGATTTTCCCTAATTTCTTGCTCCGTTGCGACTTGTCTTGTTATTGGTGTGATAATCAGATAGATTTCATTTTGATGTAATATTTACTATAAATATATACAGTTGAAACAGACGATATTTGCAAAGCATACAAATACGTCTTTTTTTAAATCGTATGAATGTTTGATCCATTGGCGAAATTCCATTGGCGAGGCAAAATTTAAGACAAACTCTTTGTTCGATGTTTTTGTCGAATGTCGATGAATTCGCAATATACACTAGATATGATGTAACTAAAAACCACTGTATTTATTATAAATAACAGATGAGCAACGCAAACTCCGCGCCAAAATATAAAACTGTTGTGCCAATCTAACAAACAAAAAATTGAATTTGGAACCATAAACAATTCCCGGTACTTTCTTGACAGAGAGTATAACGAAGAACGAAAATGAAAAATAACCTTGTCAGAATTAGTTATAAATCTGGTACTGTCCAAATTTGGTTAATTATATGTATGTTAATCTTTGTTGTATTCCGTTCGTTGGTCTAAGGTTCGCGTTACACTGAAATGGTAAGCGATAATCGAGTTTTATAATGAAGCTTATAAGTGTGTTAAAATAGCTAAAAGTGTTAAAATAGTGAGTACTACTAAACCTGTTATGTTGAAGCTGAATCGAAAATATTTTGGATAAATAATATTTAATAATTATTAACATCAAAAATATATTACTAACATATTTGTATTATTTGTAAAGTTTAAAGATTATTTAATCAAATGAAACATTCATTAAATCAAATTATTTAAAAAACAAAACCTTGCTACTTCACTTCGCTACTTTTTCTTCATGTCTTCTTCAGTTATGTCCACACATTTTGCAAAAATTATGTCTGTTCGTAATTTAAACCTATTTGCTTTAAAATTGTTATCTTTTGTGTGGCTAAAAAAACCTCCAAAAAGGAGTGATCTACACACAGCGCACAGCTTATACCGGTGAATTTAAAAGTATAAAAGTTATTACATAAGTTTCTTATACAACGTCGATGAAATGGATTTTGAAATTTATCCTGTAAAGGGGCCAAGAGTGATTATATTTTTTTCAGATACGTTTCTATTGTAGTAGTATAAAATATCTACGCTTTATCATCGCTCTCGCAGCGTGCTCGACCTTAGTCGAAATTAGCATAGAATAGAGTGCAGGTAAATTTCCTACTTCCGCGGCATTTTCGTTCAGCTCTGCTTGACAACGGGTTAATCGTAACTCGCCTTGTTTAATTACATTTTGAATAAAAGATCCGCCATTAAGAGTTTTTTACGAGCCGTAAAAATAAGCGCAATTGCATGTAGCGACTTATCCGAACTACTTCACTTATGATCTTCGTTACTTTAATAGTTCGGTTACCTCTAAAATTGTTTTCCACTGTATTTATCAAACCATATTTTTTACCATAGGTAAAGCTATACGCGCTGTCTAGACTGTAGGTCCATGTGTTTCAATTTATGTGCTAAAACTAGGTTACCCATATGTTCTAAGACTCCAGTCTCCAAGAGCATGTCTACATATATAACTCTACTATTCGCATGTTAGTAATTATTGCGACTTAGGATGTCTTCTTAACTAGAGCGGGTTTGTTCTAATTAAAGCGAAAATAAATAAAAAACATGTTTCAATTTCCTGACAAAATCACTGTAAAAAATCACTTGTCGACACGGAACGATTTCATATGACTCGTTTTTATTTCGCACCCGTAATTACGTGTTTACGCGCCACCGGAGCCGTAAAACCGGGTGCGAAGTGCCGATTACGGCATGCGGTACCCTACCGAGGTGTTAAAACAAGTTGTTTTAATGCACTCATGCCTTATGCTGTAATTTACAGCTTCAGTCCTCATTAGCCTTGGAATATTACTGCCTGTTTAACACCGTTACTGATACTCGCTTCTTTAAATGGTCTCGCAATTTTTTTGACTCCGGTTACGAAATGAAAAGTTCGGTGAACGGTTTTCGGTTGACAAATCGAACGACGCAACGGGACCGACCGAGATACTTTGACGATCTTTTAAATCACGAATTAAGCTTAATTAAGAAGACTTGGATATAATGACGTAACGCTTATTTATGTTAAAGCAAATCAGGTTATTTAAAAGTAAAAGTTGAACTTCTAAAGAATATGTTGGTTAAGTTATTTTTCTCGAAATAATATGTATCACATAATTACTTATAACGTATCTAAGCGAGAGAGTATTATACATAATTTATTATTTTAACCATTTTATATTATATACGACTCGGTACATACGCTCGTTAGTCAAAGTTATACAAATGCCTATGGGAGGTAATTTATTATACATAGTAATCATGCGCAGTAATGCTTAAGTCTTTAAAATTTCCTGACTTGTATAAAAATAACTATCACTTTATATATTAAATTACCGGAGCGTGTACATGTGGTGTAATCATAACGTGATCCGGGAGGCGGTGAAACTGTTTCTCACTTTGGATAAGTCGTTATTTTAAGCCCTATGAGGTAGTTTTAGACGTGAATAAACGTTGTCATGTCACAGCATTCGACACCATCAATTTTTATCATTATAAAGTTACATTCTCGTAAAAATTTAGATCGAAACAGATTTTTACAACAACTACAGACGACGGACGCGTTCATATACTATCCAAATCATGGAAGATTACTTGAGATATAGCCATTAAGAAGGCCTACCTATCCCTACCAATGCTTTGAAAAGCATTTACGACAAACATAAGCCGCGGGGCTTAAGGCTCTTTGACCCAAAAAGACGGTACGCAACGGTTACACAAAATTAATATACCAAGGGAGAGATCCCGGGTTATGTGGGATTCTTACCGCACTAGAACCTCCTCGTTGACTTTCTTTAGCGTTATGTAGAGTATCCCGGGATCGTACAAAATACCTAGCAATGTTTACGGGATATAAAAAAAAAACAGAAAATACAAATATTAGTCACGAATGTGCTTTATACAAATTGCAAGTGAATGTTAATTGACGATTTGAATGAGTAGACGAGATGCTAATACGTTTCCACCTCTGGATATGTAGCCCGTTCTTAGGTGTAAACACACGATCTAAGTTGGCAGATACATTAGCATACGATTACCACAGCTCGATCGGCAAACCCATTCACAGGCCATCGCGGAAATCGCATGGGGCACACGTGGTGGCTTGCACGTGCGTGTGACGTAATGTTTGATTCAGCGGACGAGAGGATGAACGAATATGATGTTGTGTTTAATGTAGGATTGTAAATGTCTGTTCACACTGTCGTCTACGTCCGATCTGTGCATTATCAACACATCGGATAAACCCTTTTGGATAGTGATTTCCTCTCAGAATGAGAAGGAACGTATAATATGTATTGTACTGTGGTGGTCAAGATTTATGCTTTTCCGTTATTGAGAAAGCACAGGAATGTTGAAGTAAGGTTTGCTCGCGATGTTATCCGTATTTTTTTTAATAAGTCATAATTAACTTCTAATATGCAGGTAATCCATTCACGTGTCCATGGTGTAAGAGGCGGAAATTCATACCACTGGGTGTCACTACACTTGTCTAATTAGTGTTCTTTGTATATGTATCGGTGGTGCTCTGCCTTGTTTGTATGTATGTATGTGAGCACAACATCGATCTAGTAACCATTATTTTCCCAACCCACATCACGGTCTGATTACAGCGGTACCGTCACCACACGAGTTTGCGCTCTTCAACAAAAGTACTTCTCGCAAAATAGGAAGGAAATTGCCTACAAACCATAATTAAGTTGAAGCCGGTTAAAACAACTTTTAAAGTTTGATCATACACGACAACAGCGACACAGTATAGCAAATTTAGGTTTCATCGGTCTTGTGGAGTTCCCGTTAGATAAAAATCGTCTACAGATCTTGTATAAACGTCCTAAATATATCGGGTGCAAGCTTTCTTGTTCGGTTGAAAGTGGGATATTACATAAATAAAACGTTTTGTCGATGTTACGTCAGCGCCCTTATGCTAATTGGACGAGAACAAAAAATAAAATCAATATAATCGATTTGAGATTATTTATCATCGATTCCTCAATGTTAAATCAGATTTTAAACAACAATCCACATTAATGGTTACTATTTAGAAGGTAAAATACCGCAGATAATCGCGTGGTCTAAATATGCTCGCAAGTCACACCCAGTTTTACGTCAATGGTTATTAAATACATTCTAAATGAATAAAGTATATGTATCATCTATTGTATTATTCAAAGGCCGGTGGTCTAATAATTTCATAAATAACAATTTGTGGCCACAAAAACCAAGTAATTCTGGTTAAACTTGTACCTGCCTAGAAACTTGCGTGTCATCCCCGTCAAGCGTTTGTACAAAAACACTTGCCTAGCGTGTATGTGCGTGTGTGTATGTGTGTGTGACTTACACAGACGTTGAAAATTAATAAAAAGTGGTTATGACTTTAATAAGAGTAGGTGTTGTCGCTGTATGGCTTATGATAGGCAGACTTTTATAGGAATCGATTTTCAAACTTAATAGATAACTCGCGTTAGAGCGACTAAAGGCAAGTCAATACAGAAGAGTGAAGACCCAAATAATACGCACTTGGAACCTTCGCCCATTAGTTCCCGACCGCCCATACTTCATGCATGAAGTTTACTTGAAGTGAATTTGGTACTTTCCCCTTATTTATGTACAACGTCTGCGAATATTGGATAAATGTTTAACGATATGAGAATACATAATAAAAACATATACCCGATGCGGTATGAAAGTCTTCCAATTACCACTACGGCTTTTCCACATAGTATAAAGAAGAAGTCCTGATAAATTTCAACAGATGATATTAAGAAAACGGTTGAAAATCTTTAGGTTCTGAATCCTGATAACCGGTCTCAATAGCGATATAATGCCTAAAAACAAAGAAAATCCTTATTATTATAGCCTTACCCAACAACTTAGAAATACCGTATAGTGAGGGACATTTGTTTTGGGCGCGTTGCGCTCAGCACAAAACACAAAGGGAATATTGAGTGATTAGTCGTGCGAATTTTACACTCAAATGGACTTAAAAAAAGGATGAAAGGGCATCCACTCCACCATATGCGTGATTTCGCATTTTAATACGACGGTGAATAGTTTTTTTTTTGTGTGCCCTGCCGCCAACTCACTTGCGCGTAATGACTATGAGTTTTTATGTTTGATTGCAAATTGTTTACTGATCTTTATTTTTTACGAAGATTGCATCGACATGCAGTCTAGATAGTCTTTCGTTAGTGCTTCGTTAATTTTTTTAGTGCTTTTGTTATAATATCAATAGCGTCTTATGAATTAAATTTATCAATTTGCATGATTGTATTTTTAATCCAAAATAAAGAAAAGAAAGAATAGAAAGAAAGAAAGAAAGGAAAGGATAAGAGGGTTCCGAGTTTGGTCCATGGGAAGATATAAATCTAAGTGAAGAATTTAGATTTCTTTTTTGGATGTGGGTGTTTGTGTATCATCTTAGTGCGTGTATGGTATTCTTAACACAGGAAATCCTAGTGTGGGGCTATGATTGTAGAAAGTGTCTTTTTATTCCTTCATAAACATTATAAACTAGCTTTACACATTAGTGGGTATATATCTGGCCGTCGCAACAGTCACAAGTATGTACAATGGCGCAATCGGACAATTGTGTCTAATGTGCGACGACAATAAAACGGTGTAATTTTCATACTGTCCAAGGCCGCGAGACGGGAGATGTATGTGGTATTTGTACGCATGATACTAGTAAAGCTTCATATATTCTTTAGTGTATATTTAAATGTAACCTATTAAAATACCAGTGTAGTTAATAGAACTCAAAACCAATACTGAATGAGAGACAGACACAAATCATGTATGCCAGGAGCAGAAATATTGTGCTTGATATATTTTAAAATAAACTATTAAAGTAACTGTATACGTAATAAAAAAATAATAGTGACAGTCAGACATGCAACTTAAATCGGGTTGTCTAGGAACAGAAATTTGGTACATAAATTCGCTATATAACGTATATGAGCATTAAGAAGCGGTTAAACATTCATGCCAAAGGATCTAATATAAATTAACATAATTACAATTTCATTACTGGCACTATGTTGTATGTGGCCTCTTCATTATACATATAAGATCAAGGCTTCCTTTGCCAATGTACTCGCGGACACTCGAGACGTTGCCAGAGATTAGTATAGAGATACAACACTCGGTTGCGTGTTACTAATTAACTAATAAAGTACATATAACAGACTCATACATCATATGACTCCATAGTATTCTCGGCGTCGATAATTCATTAAAACGAGTCGCCGCGACGCGTTGATGAGTAATTGTCAAGTGGTAAGGCGACAAGATTGCACAAAATACAAGTTTAACTCATCACACACACTAATCTTTAACCCTTATAGTATAAAGATGATAATTCCACAACGTATCAGTTATTATATGAGCACCTCGTACTAGTTTCGCTTACATCAGTTTTTACGCCCCCGCAGATCTAATTTCAGTCCTATTAATTACATGTTAGAATCTTGTTTTCATCACGCCCGCTAAAAATAGTTTCATATCGCCCGTGTTTTATGAGAAACGGCAAAGCGGCAATAATATCAGATGGACTTAATAAAGGATCGCCTCGGCCTTAAGGGAACCGAGACATTTGAATGTTTCGCTCATTTTGTTATAAAAAGACTCGCCACTAGGTATACGGTCTATTCAGTAGCTATTTTCAACTTGAAAGAACATTCCGCGACATGTTCTACCATTGCCTCAATTGGCAGCTACTCACGATAAGTATTTTTCTTTAATGACATCTGAAGTACTAGTTAACCGGAATTGGAATTGAATTGAATGAAAAAACGAGCTTTCTGTCTATTTGGTGGTGAGTGGTTATTGCTGCCCATTGCTATGACGGTGCTGCAGTCACAGTCTAACATATTACTTGCGGTTTTTTTCTTAATTAAATATTAAAAACAACATATTGAGCTTTTTACTATTATGTAACGGAGACTCACGACATCATTTTTTTTTATGATGCCGATTTAAATCAAACATATTGAACTTACGTTTAGTATATAGAAGTATATGATGGAAAGTGGTCAAGGCAGTCTATTATCTCTGATCAACCTGCATACTATCCCTGAGGACTAAAAATATGTCTCCCTTACAACACTCATCAAACGAGAACATCAGCGTTTAACACTAATAGCAGATTAGGTAGAAATAGACTACCAACCTTCAAAAATTTTAAAAATTCAAAAGATCATTGTCAATGCCGAAACAGTGCGTAAACAATTCTGTCAGATAGAGACGCATCTATTTATATAATGTGGTCAGAGAGTAGTAAAATTCACAGAAGTTTGCGGTTTCGCTTTGCCAAGTTGGCAACACAATTGTGGCTCAAAACTGGATATAGTGACATTGATGGGTAGAACTTATGAATAAGCGAAGTTTACGAAACAAAACACAGTACACGCATATTTTGACAAAATTTTGAAATCGGTAATTCCTGACATTTTGTTAATATATAATGTTGGTTTTCAGAAAGGAAAAAACAGATATTCACAAAGTTGATGACGTATTCTTACAATAACAACTAAATGTAAAAATGTATCTCATTTTTCTTAATATCAAATATAAGATAAAAGATAAGAACAAACCAAAAAAGGAACAGTGTTTTGACAAGGTACACGCATCCAATAGATGAGGTCGATGCAGGCGCTGCAATCAGTTGTATGCGTAATATCGATTTTAGCAATTCATATTTTATGACGGTGCACTCTGAGAAATTCATTTTCAATAGTTCTGAGAGTATACGACTGAATAAATAGAAGAAGATTAATAGTTTAGATAGATTATTTGATGATAACGTATTACACATAGATATTCTATAAATGGACAAAAGCAAAAAAACAATAAGTGTAACTAATAAAACATTTCTAAAATTGAAATTACACAATATGGTAGAAATTAGAACATATTAAGAACTTGAGTACAAGTTCTTACGTACAACGTGACTACTTCAGTCACGTTTGTCAGTGACAATTGTTTCGCTGCTAATGTTTGTAACGATTGGAAATGACTGCTTACCACACGTAATACGAATATAATGAATAGGGGCCATTGAAAGGATTATTAAATTTGACGGGGGACCATTGATAAAATCAACATGGTAGGTCGAGGTCGTGCAAGTCGAACACAAAAAGTCTATGTAGAGAATATAATATTAGCTTTCACTTTTATTATAATATCAATTATTCAGGTGCCGTCCGCTGTGAAATTGCACTGTTGTTGTGGAACTTCCTATACGGTTAGACGAAACCGTGCATCGTGTTCATAATTTATACATTATTGAACTTCCTTCTATATATCGAATCCGTATGGAATTGTTATTAATTCATACGGTTTTTATGAAGGTAGCGATAGTCGTGTTAACGACATTATTTTATCCAGTTGTTTTACAGCGAACATACATATGTACCCATGTTCAACACGTGTCGGCCGATTTCATACTATATACTGAACGAGTATTATTAAAAATGACCTCACCAATTATTTCGTGACTGCATTTATCGTGTGAATCCAAATGTCTTATCCCAATTCGATCTTCACGACAAACGGTCTGATATAGCAACTTCAAGGACAACCGCTTTGCACCGTCCGATGAAACAGATTATAGAAAATAACCATACTTTAAAACCATTAAATAATTTTCATCTCACAATGTGCTGTGAAAAGGTTGGTCCAAGCAGCCGATTCGACGCATGATTACTAGTCGTCAATAAAATAATAACCTGCCCGGAGTGCCAATACTCGACGCAAATTACAATTTACGAGACAAATCATCGACTTTATATGCCTGTGGAGCGAGTTCCCTTCCGAACATAATTATAGTTCGCTGCTAAATTAACGCTTAAACGCATGATGTTTTTGACGCTGTATGGCAACAAAAAAGATATCCTCAAAACTAGTTGCTTCAGTAAACGAGTACACAGACTTTAGAGCAGCTATGTCACGAGAGACCTAGATCGTGATCAAACACGCATACAAAAATGTAGCTTATACAACTATAGGAAAAAAATAACAATTTTTAAATGCGAAAGTGTGAAAAGGTAGATTGATTTATTATAGACTTGCCAAAACACAATAAAAATGTTGTATTATAAGGAATCATCTATATTTCTATCTTTTATAATCGCATGATAATATTCTGACAGATTTTTCAAGTCGTATTCCATCGATTCAAGCAATGGCCGTGAATGCGGCACCTAACTGTTATGAATGGACGTGTAACATGGTCGCTAATAACGGTGATCGAAAGCAATTGAGCCATTAAACCCACAATTAACATCGGCTGCAAATTACCGCCTTCCTGATTCCCACCTGCGCCCGCGCCTTGAAGTTGCGCCCATCAGCTGATTCTCTTTTTCACGGCTCATTGTTTCCATTTTATTGCACTTTAACGATGTGAATGCACTTAACATATCGTTTACTCTTACCTTACTCTAATGTTACTAAAGCGACGGGTATGTGATGTGACATAAGCGACGGGTTCAGGATGATATGCTTTTGTCATAACATCTTTACTCTGCCTAATAATTTCATTTCATCACACATCATTCTAATATTTCACTCGGGAGTAAAAGTGAGCGATACAACAATTGTGATATCATTTAAATATGAAAACATGTTTACACGTATCGCTCCATTTAATAAGATCCGTACCCATGGAGTGCAAACGGGACATTGTTACTTAGGCCCTGCTGTCCTCCTATCTGTCTGGCTGCCTGTCTGTTACAGGGTCGTATTTTATGTAAATAATAATAATAATGCCGTAATAGGCAGATCCTTAATTTTTTTCAGAGTGTGACCACTACTGTGACCACTACTACTATAGCAACAAATAATAAGAATTGACGCAGAAGCTTTAAAAATAACATGTTATCTATAAAAGTCCACGACATCTATGTATTTGCCAATCCGGCGATATCCGACCCACATGAAAGGTGGCATCTTAATATTTTGTCAGGATGTCTGACGTTTTTTGCCCGATCTTAATGACTCGCACTTGCTGGATTATAAATTATTCATCGCCATTGGTTTAGCCATAAGCATTCATTTTACTCCTGATGAGTTTCAATGATAAACATAAACGAATTCTTTATTCATTCTTGTTATGCACAGACCAACCCAATTCTGTGTAATATCATTATATGCAGTCCGAACAATTATCTTCGCAAGGACTATGTCTTTTTGTTGGCATGTCATACGCATGCATATTTAACGGGTAATATATTATACAAACATTTAAAATTGCTTTACAGTGATCGATTGTAATCTTCTTACGCATACAAGTTTTTTTTTTTATCGGCAGCACAAACAATGAGCCTCACCAATAAGGGCCGAATGAGAAATTAATAAAATGAAGGTAACTCCAAATATGTAAGACTTGCAGATGCGCAAAAACTTCAGTGACGTTCATCGAATGTCTTACGCTTGTACCATGGGATAAATAGTTCGCGTCGAGTTTTATCAAGGGCTCCATACGAAATAGGCTCTAAAGACTAAATGACTTATGGATTGTATTACCGTGAAAAACTTAACGGATTGGGCACTTGCTCTGCGGTCGAGTTTATAAAATATACGTAAGAAAGAAATCCATCAAGGTTTCGCTTCGATACAGCTGTCGATCGCTATTGACGGTTGCATTTTGTCTTGTCATGTACGTAACTATTTTTTACTGAAATTAATGAGGAATGACGAACGTCTTTACAATGTACACGAAAAGAGGAAAGGGTGAATTGAGGTAAATTGTTTTTTTGTTACATTTTTCTGTTACATCCGACGGTAATCTCCTGAGACCGAGTGATTACCAAAATAATATCCTTCTCATTAAAAAATCAAACGTATGGTACTACTGATTATATCCTCGTGCAAATTATAACGTTATCTTTTACGAGTAGTTTTAATTGAAAGAAACATGTACGTATTCACATTTTTCCTGTTCTTGTTTAAATATAATGCTCATTATATTACTATC
>DWJS01000195.1:0-13075 GCA_018248975.1 Codatractus imalena | reverse complement strand
AGAAGATTGAGTTAAAGTAATTAATATAAAGAAAAAAAAACAAGATCGTCAAGAGTATATTGTTAAGTATATTGCCAAATATAAACATGCCATAACATTTTATTATTAAAACAAACTGAAGTGAAATAGTACATTTACTTGCAAATATTTACGTTGAAAATTAAAAGACAGAGAAGGTTAAGTTAAAGTAATGAAAACAAATTCCGGTACACAGTATACGTGACTTGAAGCGATAGGTACAATGACATCATTCGCCTCTACCTAATATGAGACATCCACAAGATTATTTAGATGTATTTTATTATTCCAAGAATGTTAATACACAATTAGGGCTTATCAAGGGGTGACACAGTCACTAGAGTGAAAAAAATATTGGTACAAGGAATGAAACCACCGATATTTTTAGCACGTATCTTCAATGCCGTAATGTCTATTTTTGTTTCACAAACAAAATTCTCGAATTATGTTTACTTAATAATCAACGTTATAAACTCTGTGTGATAATCGTGAGTTTTAAACATCAAGTTTAAATATTTTTATTATTCTCAAACAATTAAAGGAAAATTTGCGCGTTTTATTTGATTTTGTTGTCACTTTCTCTCTAGTTGGTTTAATTTCAATCGTGACTATGAATCAATTTGGAATGGAAACTATTCCTTGTATATCTCTATCTTTTATTTGATTTTAAATAGTGTTAACGTTTATAATATTAAAATATGTTTTGTTTTCATTTAGTCTACGTATCTACGTCGTACGTCATCTATGTATGGATATATAATTTATATATCTTAATATTAAATTCCAGGAGGGGATAGATGTTCTAGTCAAGTGTGAGGAGGCGGCTGATCTTTTGGAGCACAGAATCATGGAGCACCGCCAGGAAGTGGAGGTGCAGGGGTTGCTGAAGGAGTTAATCGTGATGAAGGGCAGGATATCGAAGCTGCTTGCCCAGGCACGGCAAGGCCTAGTCACCATCCAGGTAAGAAAGGTAATGAGATTTTTTTTGTCTCTCTTTTCATTTACATACACCTTTTAATATTTTATTTCATATTTAATTTAATAACCTGTTTCTTAATAATGCTCGTTTTTACTTTCAGGACGCCAAAGAACAACAGGAGAGTCAAGTTAAGGAAATTGAGGAGCAAAAAGAAAAAATTGGCAAACTGGAAATTTGGCTTGACACAATAAATTGTGATCTGAAAGAATCAACAAATCAATCTGAGGTTCTCACTGAAGAGGACATTGTTAGGTATATAGAAATCTATGAGCGCTACATAAGAGAGTACGAAGAGTACGAAATCATATTAAAGTCTATAACTGTGATAAGTCGTGATGAATCTAGTCAATCGATATTGGAAAAATTAAATGTTACGCGGAGAAATTTGAAAGAAACGAGGAACCTAGTCATTGTAGAAATAGAAAGATTGAAGAATATATTGGTACAAATAAGAACTGCTCCTGAAGTGGTCGATGATGATATTTCACAAACCGATAGGACTATCGACTCTACCTCAATGCCCGAGGAAGTAGTAACTCCTAGAGAAAGCGAGTTTGTAAAGAAAGAAATGAAAATTGAAGAAACGGTTCATAAGAAGATTCCTAGAGAAACTGAATCTAGCTGTATACTGCCCGAGGCGAAAGAAATTAAATCTGCAGAAGAAAAAGAAGTTAAACCACCTACCAACATTACAATTGAAACTCAAACTGGTAAAAGCTTAATGTCTGAACCACCTTCCGTGGCTGACAAATCTGTGATATGTCAACCTGAAATTAAAACTACACATGATGTATCTATAACGTGTGCTCCTCCTCGGGACATTGAAGTACAGACGAGTGAACAGGTATCGCAGGAGGGAGAAGTAGTGGAAAACATTCAAGTGAGACAGACAATATCGGATGGACATGAAACAATCGAAATTGCTAGTCGGCCAGTTATTAGAAGCCGACAAATCGATGAGCAATCACTTCTGGTAGATGCAAAATACGAAGACGACAAAACACGTAAAGATTCTCAATTAAACATAATACACAGTTTACCGCAATCATTCGAAACTGTTATGGTTGAACCCGATGAAACGACTACCGAAGTAGTTGTTGACGCTGATGGTACAAAAAGAATTATTGTAAGAAAAATAAGGAAGACCTTAATAACAAGACAACAAATGGTTCACACTCAAGAACAACGATCGCAAATACTTTCTGGTGATCTCCCAGCAGAGAAATCCTATTCTCAAATAACATTACAGGAAGATAAAGGTTCAACGTCGACCAATATTGAGGATGGTGGGGTTCAACACATTCAGTACCAAAGTTATGGAAGTCAAGTTATATCAGGTGTTCCAGGTAGTGAAGTGACTATTCAAGAATATACTTCGAAACCGGATATGATTATAACAATGAGTAAAGATATGAAACCTGACGAAATTCTTCAGCTGGCAAAAGGTGAAATACAACCTCAAATACAAACTTCGTCTTCAAGTGTGACCGCTGTAGTTCAGCAAGTGACGAAAAGAATAGTTAAGACCAGGAGGCGCATAATACGGCGAGTGGTTATCGTAGATGGGAAGGAGCACATCACGGAGGAGGTTGTAGAGGAACCGGATAATGTAGAAGTGTTTGAAGAACAAATACCAAGAGTGTCGATAAATGTTAAGGAAGGTGGAGTTCAATTTGAAGAGGTCGATGATTCTGATGATAAAGGTGGTAAGCCTCCAGGCGAAGATCCAGGATATGATAAAGGTCTTGAGGCCGATAAACCCGAAGACACCCCAAAATTTTCGGAAGACTTACCGAAAGATGAAATACAAGACAAGGAACTCTCAAATTTAATGAAAGAATTCCTACAAAAAGAAGGTGATAATGGAACGTATGTCGTTATAAAAGAATCAACTCCTGAACATACTGTTACCATCTCAGAAACTATTAAAGAACTGCCATCAGAACCTCAAGAAACTATTTTTGAGCCTGGATATCATGTACAGGAACCTTGCGAAGGACAAACGACTTACGTTACTGGAGGATTATCAACAATAGAATCATCATCGACAAAGGTTAACACTGTAATACAAAAAGTATCAAGAAAGATCACTAGAACGAGGAAACGTGTCATAAGACATATACAAATTGTCGATGGCAAAGAACATGTTACAGAAGAGGTTATTGAAGAACCCGACGATGTGGAAATCATAGAAGAGGAACCGAAGATTTCGCAATCAATCCAACAAGGAATGAAAACAAAACGGATAAAAATTATACGTAACGTACAGATAATTGACGGACGTGAGCATGTAACAGAGCAAATAGTGGAAGAACCTGATGATGAACCAATTGACTACGATGATGATACTTTGTTAAAACATCAACAGAAAGACGCTTCAGTAACTAGTGATACGATACACATCATCAGTAGTAATGTAGGAGCCACTGTCCCCCATGCTGATTTTAAGGATTCAATGGAGGTTTCTGACAAGGTTAAAGGAGTTGAAATGAACGTTGATGAAACATTAATTGATAATAGGGCACCTGAAGATGCACTTAAAGAAAGTGAAATATCGCAGATAACAACTATTAAAATTTCAGGTGTAGAAAAACAAGAAGAAAAGCAAATCGGAGATACAAAAAGTGAAAGCGAAATAGATGATAAGACTTTAACCAAATTTAACCAAGTTGAAGTTGAAACTCCTAATCTTACTGATGTTGCGGCAGGTATTGACGTGAAATTACCTAGAGGTGATATACCAGAAGAAAAAAATATTTTTGAAGAGTTTGTTTCGTCAAATCTAAGAAAACCAGATAGCATCGTTGATGTATCAAACACTCTGATAGGAGCAGAAATAAGTCACTCTACCATTACTTCAAGTATCCTCGAAACGGCAGAACCTGATAAAGAAATTGTTACTCACAAAAAAATAGAAGAACCGGTACAAAACTTAGATATAAAAGAAGAAGTAAAATTACCGGATATACCACAACCAGTTGATGATATAATAAGCCCTCACATATTAGATGACACCCGAAAAGAACCTGTCAAAGATATTGCATCGGAAAGCAAAACCGCAAAAGATAAATTGATTCCCAAAGAATCCATCAAAATTGAGGAACAACCTTCATCAAAGGAGGAAGAACCTCAGAAAAACAGCATTCTTGATGTAACGAAGACTTTGACTGGAACAGAGATGATTCATTCTACAATTTCTCAAATACCTTTAAGTGTATCTAAAAAGATAGATGCTAGAGATGAACCTGACCAAAAATCACAAATATTTGAAGAAGCAAAATCGTCCGACATTCCACAAGTACGAGCAACTGATTCGACAGTAGTCGCTACAAAAGTATCAGAAAGTGAAAAATCAGGAGATGAAGTGGTATGTAAGCAATTCGTGCAACCCCAAATAGACAACCTTCTTGACATAACAAAAACATTAATTGGAACGGAAATGATTCACTCCACCGTATCTCTCATTCCGCCAAGTTTGTATAAAAAGCAAGAATTTGTTGAAACGGGTGACACTAAAAAATCCTCTGAGATTCCGGAACCAAAAGCAGAATTAACCGAAAAAGATGAAACCCCAGAAATTTCTGAAAAATTATCTGTTGATACTGTGAGCTCCGTTAAATACTCCATAGATGCCACTAAGACAGAAGCAACAGACAAACCAATAATAATCGAGTCATCCAAAGAGAAACCTACTGCAATTGAAACAACAGCAACAATCAGTACAGAACGTCCAGACAAAGCAGTGGAACCTAAATCCGCTGTTAAACCGAAAGCACCAATGACCGCAGAGACAAATTTAATAGATATTAATATTCTATCGCCTACGAGAAACGTAGAAATCGTTGAAGTAACTCGAAGCTTAATAGATAGTGAAACAGACCATACTGTTATTTCACAAATACCTATAAACGAAGTGCTTTTAACAAAAGTAACGAAACCTTCATCTACCGACAGTGATATTGAAGAACAAGGAGCACTTGTTGAGGCTGTAAAACCACCCTATGTAGAGATTAAAAAGCCAGTGTCGCCGACATCGCAGGACGTTCCTAAAGCCGTAGAAATTATTAGTAGTGATGTTCATTTAGAACCTATAATTGAATACCCTGACTTAAAACCTTCTATCGCTAATATTACTCCTGAACAGCATATCTTTGAGGAAGTTAAATCTTATTCTCCTGAAGAACCTGTTTCTATAACACAGGCAACAGTAATTGTACCTGTAAGTGAAACTAAGTTAGATACAACTATTGAAGACACAATGAACCTGCTTGCAAGTGAAAGCACTTCCTACCAAGTACCAGACATTAAAAATAAACTAGAAACAGCAAGCAAAGAAACATTTGACGAACAATCTATTCATGAAACGAAAAAACCAGGTTTAATAAAAGAGTTCAGTGAATTTATTAAATCTAAAACGAAGCCAAAAGAAAAACGTGAAAAGAAAACAAAAAAGAAACTTGAGGCTGAAAAGAGTGATTCACCTATTCCTGTAAGAGAAGATACATCAGATTTGATAGATGTGCCAGTAATGTCTAAGGAAATAATTGAAGAGAGTCATAAATTAGACAAACCCATAATTGAAAGTCTCACGGCCGTGAAATCTCCCACAGAAAATGACAAAATTGATACAATTAAAATTCTAGATAATGAAAGCATAATGGCACAAACAATTTGTGACCATAAGAAGGTACTAGGAGAAAATATTAACAGTAATGTTTCTCAAGAACCTATCCAGGAAACAATTCAAGACCCTGAAGATAGAATAATTGTCATAACTGAAGACATACCCGTGACTGAATTATCTACTTCTGACTTGTCTACAGCTGTTACACACAAAGTAACAAAAACGATTACAAGAATACGAAGGCGAATAATTAAACATATTCAAATAATTGACGGCAAAGAACATGTAACTGAAGAGGTTACCGAGGAACCTGAAGAAGTTGAAGTAATTGAGAAGGAGCCGGTAACACACATTTTACAAGAACAAGGTATAAAGACAAAACGTATAAGAATTATTCGTCAAGTTCAGATAATTGATGGGAAAGAACACGTGACAGAACAAATCGTTGAAGAACCAGGCGATGAATTTATTCCTGACTCGACAATCACAGCTGAGATTGATGTTCAGATCTCCAAACCAGAAATAACTCATGTTGATGTAACAGAAGTCACTAAGGAGCCAGAGAGCGTGATTGATATGACCAAGATGTTGCTAGAAAAAGAAAGTGTTTCTTCAGACCAAATGTTTAAGAAATCATCTGTTGAAAAACCAGAAAATGTTTCAGTAAAACCTGTAAAAGAACTCGTTGAACCCACAGAAGTAAAAGAAAGTGTTAACATTCAACCAGACCAAGTGCCACAACCTACATCAGTAGAATTAAAAACCACGGATATGAAAGAACACAAAAAATCTGTATCACCAAAAGAACAAGCGCCAAAAGATCAAGTAATAATTAAGGATGTGAAATTCTCTGATGATTTTAAACTATCAGAAAAACTGGAAACTGAATACCCTGACAACCAAGAACCTAAAGAAATAAAGAAATACCAATTACCTCCATTCGAATTCGAAGACCAATTTATTTCTAGTGTAAAAGTTGATCAAATTTCACCAAATGCAAAACCAGATGTACGAAAGATTACACAGGAATTAATATCTCAGGAGGGATATATCCAGGTTGCAACGCCACTATTTAAAACTCCCGCTGAACCAGATAAAACAGAGTTTGCAACACACTTTGAAGAAGTTGACACAAGTACGATCCCTGAAAAACATGGTTTACAACAAAAAAAAAAGGACACGTCATTACCAAAGTTGGACATAAAAACATCTGCAGACAAAACACATGATGAAAGTTGTATTGAAAAGCTTATAGATTCAACAAAAGAGAAAATTGAAATCTGTGGTGATGACGTACAACTAATTGCCCAACAAACTCTAGACATTGTTGTTGACACTATAGCCAAATCAGATGTAATTAGACCTGGTCTGACTGATTCAACATTAACACCTGAAAAGGGCAAAATAGAGCTGACGAAAGAATTAATCATGCAAGAAGCTTCCATCTATCAGGAGCCTGTAAATATTGAAAAAGAAACTGAAGCTGGAAAATGTATAGAGCCAATGGTAGATGATAAACAACCGGTACATAGATTGATATTACAGGAACCTCCGTCTCAGTCAACGGTACGAGTGGAACCAGTCAAAACGGGAACAGTGCTTTCGGAAACATACATCCGTGAAATTCCGAAATCTCCTGAATTGTCATATGTAGATCAATTTGGAAAAATTGTCAAAACTTCGATTGAAAGTATTGATAAACTTGTGGAAGATAATGGCAAAGAATTACCCAAGGTGGTACTCATGCCATCAGAATTTATGGAAAAGCAAACAATAGATCTAAAGTCACCTGATGCTAAATATGACATTCATTTGTTTATTGAATCGGAAAGACATGACACGCACATACGCACAAACCAATCAAAGATTTCTTCTATTAATAAGCAAGTTGATACCTTAGATATTAAAGAAGTTCCTCCAGAAAAACCAAGTCAAACAACGGAAATTTGTTTGTCTCTCAGTAAACATGACGAAACTAAAAAATCTGAGCCCAAAGTTCAATTGGACATCACAATCGAGGAGCCCAAGTCTGTTAATCAAGCATCAATTCTAAAGAAAGACGTCAATGTCGACCTGCCGGCCAAAGTGATAATTACTAAAGAATATACTAAAACATCAAAGGTGGAAATCCCTAAAGAACAAGAATCAACTATTAAACCAGCTATAGAAGAATTAGTCAAAGAACAAAAACGCAGTAAAAAGAGAAAGAAGCCTAAGCGTCCATCTGAAGGTAGTGACTCTGTAGAAACCGAATCTCATACTGAAACAGAGAAGAGTATTTTAGATACGGATAGTTCTTCTTTGAGTCATTACGTTGAGTTACCAAAATCACCACCTGTTGAATCTCCTAAGCCTACTTCCGATATTCCAGAACCATCAGTCGAGGAAAAGGAAATTGAAACAATCTCTTCCATTATTGATTCGGAACCAACGATTGAAGAACAAGGTTATGAACCAGAAGATATGTCTTTGGGCCCTATTCCTACTCCTGACAAGAAGAAAAAACAAAAGAAGCGTAAACCACATGGCGTTAGCGAAGAAACTACATATCCCAACCAAACCACTACCGAAGAGGATATATCGGTAACATCTCCCGTTGAAATGACAGACCAACCACAAAAACAGAAAAAAGTTAGGAGTAAAAAGGGTAAGAAGAAACCTTCATCTGCTGATCATGAAGCTTCTTTAACTGAAGCAGACATTAAAGCTGAGAGTCCAAAAATGGGTCATGAAGTTATGGCAACATCACCTCGTGATGAGTCCTACCACACGATCAGTGAAACATCAGATATTAGCACTGTTAAAGTTGTAGAGGAATGCATCGGAAGCAGTCCTGAAGTCCTTGAAAAAGAAGTTTCTACAACTGTAACTTTCCCCATTCCTGTCGTGGAAGAAATCTTCACTCAGGAATACTCGGTACAAACATCGCCAGAAATAACGGAGTCTGAAAAGGATGAAAAACTAGATTATGTTAAGCCGGAGCTGACTGACAGCGAATTACAGACGTCGCCTACTCCTGTTAGCGAAATAATAACTCAAACTTCACCGGTGGAGGACAAAGAAGTTCATACACAAACATCGGAAGAGGTGACAGTTCTAAAAAAAGTTGAGTTATCAGACTCCCAAATTCAAACAAGTAGAACAGAATCGCCAGAGCAAATCGCTCAAGCTGAAGCTACCACTCAAGTGGCACCCAGAGATATCACTGTACCTGATGAGAAATTCTCACAAACATCTACTCCTGAAGAAGATCCTAAGAAGGATGTACAAGAAGTTATAACAGAGTCCCGTGAAATGCAAACCTCACCTCTACCTCAAATACAGAAAGATGAAAAGAGCACTGAAATTATTATAGAGACGAGTGACACCGACATACAGACAATAAGACATGATATTGTTGATCAAGAGACATCAACTACACCCATTAAAGAAAAAGAAGTTAGCGAAATTAGTATTCAAACTCCTGAAGTTCCTCTTGTGAGCACATTCACTCAGTCAGAAGAACCAGATTTAAATGCAGAACAGAAGCTTGATAAATTTGATATTACACAAGAATCCAAACCACCTCTGGAACTAGATCTTGTTAAGAGAGATATAGTTACGATAGATAACTCTCAACAAACTTCACCAAGGGTATGCCCCGAAATACACCCTCAAGAACTAGAAGTGGAATCTAAAAAAGAAATCATAACTTTTGATAAAACACAGCAAACTTCTCCGAGGGAAGAGGCCCCAGCACCTGTACCTGCATTACAAATTCCACGGCAAGACGTTATTACCATGGATGGATCGCAACAAACTACTCCAAGAGTATTTTTAGAAGAAGCTGTTCTCACTCCTGAACCTAGGTCAACTAAACAAATTGTGTCTACTATCGATAACACCCAACAAACATCTCCTAGGGCTTACTCAGAAGACTCAATATCAACATCTACAGATGAACCTTATGAAGTACATTTACGGGCCCAAATTTCCATTCCACAAGCTACAACAGATTTCATCGATATGGAACGCCAGTTGCAAGAGTCGCCACAGTCAATCTTGGGCGATAAACACAAGCAAAAGAAAAGAAAGAATAAGAAAAAGACAGAATCACCTTTACAATCTCCAGGAAGTCTTTCAGATCCTATCAATGCTGAGTTGTCCATTTCAGTAACACCAACAAGTGAAGATTTATCCAGTAAAGAGACATCTTCAATAGATGAAGGTATTTCTCACTTGGCCAGTCCGGTCTTGCCAACAAGACAAGAAAAAGTAATCGCTCAACATAAACCCACGTATTCTGATGTTGTTCAAAGATCTAAATCTAAATCACCATCACCAAGCAAAACTATTATAGCTAAAACAGGCAAAGCAAAATTGATCGACACTCTTGAAAAACGGACTCAGTCCATTTCAGACATTCCGAAAGTTAGGCCAGACGATACCATGACTGTAGCTCTTATAGAACCTTCTGTGGAAAAATCATACGATCTTGTCGTAAATAAAGAATTGGATGAAGTTAAGGATGCCCTTGTAAATAATGATGCACAGAAAGTTGAACGAAGTATCATTATAGTAATTGAAACAATTTCTATATGGTTAGAAGAAATTCAGTACAAGATACAAAGAGATGTCGTTTCTGGTGGTAAGCCAATAGACGAAACAATGAGACTCAAGGCATTAGAAAGCTACGTTCAAAATCTAAAAGAAATTGTATATGTCACCGAAGTAAATGAAGAGATTATTACTTTGATTGAGACATTAACGCGGCAAGTGACTGCAGTTAATACTTTGAGTAATCAAAGCTCAGTAAAAGTAAAGGAAGTAGAGTCGGAATGGACAAAGTTTTTGGAAGATGTCAA
Organism: Codatractus imalena; assembly: GCA_018248975.1. NCBI lineage: Eukaryota > Metazoa > Arthropoda > Insecta > Lepidoptera > Hesperiidae > Codatractus > Codatractus imalena. Next base: position 2,610 of record DWJS01000195.1, on the reverse strand, counting down.
TAAATTATACGAATCAATAGAAGCAGTGAAAAACACATTGGATGATTTAATTCTAACAGAAATGCCGGCTCATCAAAAGCTTGATGCCCTTGATAAACTCGAGTCTGACAATGCTGATCATTCTGACACTGTAAAGAAATTGTTTAGAAGATACAGAATTCTTGTTGAGTCCAATCCCAAGAAAGAATGCCCGAAAAAAATATTCATGAGCGATGACGATAACAAACAAATAGAGCGCTCCATTAACCTCGAAAGGGATCGCGTTATGCAACTAAGTTCATTAGCTGAAGAATATGAACAAACGCTACAAGACTTTGGCCAGATTACTGAAGTGGCTGAAGCATTATTAGATGGAAAAATCATAGTATCCAATTTAGATCACCTTCACGAAGAAATACAAAAACATAGGAAATTCTTTGTAAACTTAAGCCACTGTAGAGCAATCCTGGAATCTTTGGAAGATAATTTAGACTATGAAACGAGAGCACAATATTCTGCTCTTCATAATTCGCTTCATGACAGGGCTACAACAATCATAGACAGAGCAGCTGGTCGAGCGCAACAAATGACATTGGCTGCGTCTAGATGGGGTGTGTTAGATCACGGTATGAAAGAAGAACAACAATGGCTAAGTGTCGCCCAACAAAGAATTCCTGATCTCACAAATGTAACATCTATCGATCATGAACAGTACATTAATCTTTATCAATCAATCAGTCTTGATGTTTCACATCACTACGCCAAAATGCTTCGCTTATTATCCATAACAGAAGGTCTTCAAAATCTTATAGTGTGTTCAGGACTCGAAGCAGAGTGTTCTAAAGCTCTTGATACGTTACTAAAACTTCAGGACGATATTGATTCGGGACTAACGCGTCTAACAGCGTTTAGAGAAAACTGGGTAACATACGACCTACTAATTGACAGAATTGAGGGTTGGATGAAGTTAGCAAATAGGGAATTAGAACAAATTACACCTGAAAACATTACGACTACAAGTAATTTAAGACGCTTCTGGGAGTTGAAGGCTCAGCACGAAATGCACAATAACTTCAAGAACGAATCCGGTATCCAATTTGAAAAGGCATTAGAAATCCTTCCTATCTCAGATGAAATGGTTCAGCGACAATTCTTCTCTAAAATTGAAGACAAATGGCGTGACTTATCCGACCGAATTGGGAATATACACTCCACGGCAATCCAAAACATCTCAGATCGCGATGTGTCCTCAGGAGAAAAATTAAACATACTTGAAGAGGAATTAAGAGAACTCCGTGCCGCGTTGGATGGGTTAAAAGGAGTCATAAAGAATGAGGATGAACTCAATCTTTACATTGAAAGACTACAAATGATGACTGGTCGTATTGACAGGATACAGAATGAGCTGGGTCGTCTTAGCTTGCTGCCCACCGCAGAATCCGATCGTTTGGGGGCTCTTTTGACTCAGTCTAGTATATTAAACGATTTGATGGCTGAAGAACTCGAAAGAAGTCTGCTCTTGAAGGAAAAGATCGTGCAAGTGCAAGCCGGCATAGTGCGCTGTCAGAAGAGCCAACGTCGTGCTCGGTTAACGTTGGAGGAGTGCGAGGCAGCTGAACGGCTAGGCAGCGACGTGGTGGAGCGGGCTGCGGATACCTGCAATAAACTGCTAGAAGACCTGGCGTCGCAGTGGCGGGACATCCTCGCCCTGAGACAAGCGCTACACACTCTGCCGATAAGTCTGCGTGTGTGCGTTTCTCCTACAGGAGTGGAGAAGGACATATCCGCATTGCAGGTTAGTTTTCTCGTAAAATTAGGTTTTTGTAATAAACAAATTATAATTATTAAATTATAATTTTCACGTTTTAAATTTTTATGCCCTACACTACTAGCAGAGCTTTAGAGTATACTATAACGTTGAATGATTGATACTGAAAAAGATAATCAATACATGCAAGCGAAGGATTCTTAACTTTATATATTTATTGAAAAAAAAAAATCCTACGCGTAGTCTGGTTCGCCGTGTAAAATTTACTACTACCACAATTATAACTTAAAATTGAACATTATATACTATTGTATCAGGAGAGCCACGCGGAGCTGGAGACCGCGTGCAACGAGCTGTGTGCGCGGCTGCGCGGCAAAGTGCAGCTGTGGCGGCGGTTCGAGCGGCAGCTGGAGCTGGTGCAGGGCGCCGTGCGCGAGGCCGACTACATGGTCGAACTGCTTACCGTGCAGGGACAGGTCGACTACGACCGCCTGCTGAAGGCCACCGAAAAACTTGAAGTGAGTCAGCCTTTCTTTTATATAAATCCGATCAGAAGCTGCAAACGAGCACGTATTTCTCCAGATGATAAATGGTCAATGGGTAGCACCATTGAAGTCAGTAATAAAATTAGATAGCATTAAAGTGTAAACAAAGATGGAATTCCTATTTAAAGACGGCCACAAATCTGTGCTACCGCCGACGGCTCAGTCGGAATGCCTCGTAAAACTGCTCCTTACAGAAAACTGAATACTACTGTTGAAATTGATTTACCAGTGAAGAATGAGACCATTTTGGGTTTTGCATATGTTGAAAAACAGCATAGTTTATATTTAGATATTGTTTTTTATTACCATCAAATAATT
>DWJS01000194.1:0-13100 GCA_018248975.1 Codatractus imalena | reverse complement strand
ATAGTATTTTAGTAGTAATACAACAAAATTAAGGCTAAAAGATTGAAATGGTAGTAATATTATGAATAAAGAATATTTCAGCAAACTCAAACTGTCGTATATTAACGTTTGAAAGATTTATGAATACAGAACGAAAAACTGTTTAAAAACTTTCTAATTGTTTGCTTTACCAAAAGGTTGACTGGTAAAGAATTCTCCTAGTATTATAGATCTTTCTACCATTTAAAATTATAAGAAATTTAAATAAATAAATAAAACACAAGCATAAATACAAGTATAATTAAAGCTATAAATTAAATTCAACTGCCACGTAGGCAGTTGTAATCATTTACCTGCGTAGGTTTGTTCACACACAAGTTTTGGGATCACGGCGCTTTTTGAAGTATAATAAATAACTTTAGCGCGTTATTTTATGCAAAGCTAGAATGATTTTATTTATATATAAAACTCACAACCGTAAGCAGTACATGTACTGTATGTATTAAAAGTTAAGATTTATAAAACAATTATTAGTGACCAAGTATATCGTTAATGTATAGATTTCACAACAGATCTGACAAATGATTATGAGGTAATATCAAATTATATAGAGAACTTTATGCTAATTTAAATTTAGAATTAGTACATTTTGGCCTATAAAAGTTGTAAGCAATAAAATAAACGTACACAACAAAGTAAACAAGTGCTTCGTCCAACATAAAGCAGTCAATCAGAGAGGACATGCACAAGTAAGATTTTTCCAATTTTTTTTTACAATAAATTTAATACTCGGCTACTTTTGTGCAAATAATTATTTAACTATATTACAATATTACCTTTCAAAAGAACAAAAGAAATAAAAGCATAAGTGACTTTGTGTTTTTAGTACAACAATGGACATTTACAGAAACTAAGCCACGATTTTTTTCGTTTCGATCATAAATCTAACGAAACTAAACGACTAAATCACTAATTAGTGTTGAGGAAGTAATGAAGATAAGAGGTAATTAGAATGTGGCACAGATAACCTGGGAATGGGGTGACACTAGCGATGAAATCATTGCCAAGGTTAGGCATCCACGACTTTCTTATCTACAAATGTTTATGGTCCTACTCTTATACATATATACGTATTTTACGAACAATAATTATTTAGACTAATCTTTCACATAAAACTAGCAACAGTAAATTTATAAAACTAATAAGTTACATTTAATGTAGGTACAAATTCTAATGGAGTTTTTATAGCAGGTGGCAAGCATAATGAAGTGAGAGCTCTCTAATGCCGAGATGGTGCACAGGTGTTCGTACTAGAGGTTGCATACAAGGCCGCGGTGGTTGATTTTCTGCTTACTGAACAGTGAAACGGTACGAGACCTAAATAAAGCAACAATGCAGTGCGTAACAAAGGAATGACAGGTCTCGCATAGAATGGGCCCATCTTGTCAGTTCTCATCGTAATGACGAGGAAACAGACGCGATTGCAAGGAATGCACGCTCTAACAACGGTAATTTTGCAATAAAGTTTTTACCCAGAGAATGTGTCGCACGCACAAGTGATCACCATACTGACTAAGCAGAGAAAATAATAGAAAACAACTTTTCTTATACACACGGTTTGAAAGCACCTACTTTATTTCCGATCTAAATTAATTGCGAACTCTCCAAATGTGTGAAGGAAATAACAGAAGTGATTGAACTCTCTCTAATAAGGAAAGTGTGTTAGTTTATCAACCTTGCTATTAGCTGCAAACTTATGTTTGCAATCATTAATCACAGTAACGAAACAAAATAATTGAAAAAGAGAAATTGATGACAATCTGCGTATCAGATCTTCTTTTTGAATAATTGCAACGAACGTGTGCTTGGAAAAGGAGGATCAAAATTGTTTTCGTCTAAAACACAATTAAGAGAAAGCATCCGTCTTAAGAGATAACAATTTAATATGAAAGATAGAGAATTAGATACAATTGTTAACAGTTAATTGTTTGCGTATGTGAGCAAACAAAGAAAGGCGCGGGTCAACGATTCAGAGAGCTAACGGTGTCCGGATGTCAACCGCGTAAACCCGTTCGAGTCTGCAACTGCCACAAATCGTAAACATGCAGTTCAAGACATCTTCATAAATGATATGACTCGTTATGGCTCCAAAGATCCCCATTAACCCCAAAAAGATACCAGCAACCCGATATCTCGGCAGCGTTACGACTAAAGTTGTATAGATCTTGATCGTATGCAAATTTCCTATTCTGCAAATTTAGCGCCATTAGCTGTACGTTATGTGCATTCAAACGGTTATAATACGTATAATACTTAACCTTTACTTTCTTTCGAACTGTGTATCTAATTTCACATTCGTGCATATCGATTACGACTAGTCTACGTCATTTTGATAACCATCGAGATCATTTCAATGTTCGTCAATTACTTCTGCTGTCAATAGCCATTATGAATTTGCGATATATACATTTATTCCTATTTCTGCAACATAAAGTTCAAATTCCGCTGTAGTTAGATCACGGAAACAGAAATTGTGGTTTTGTTGTTAGGAGTCGGCACACGTGTCTGCTTATGTCCGTTCTGTCACAACACTGTCTGGTTGTCGTGACAATCGTTGACTGGTGAAAATCTATGAGAACGTGTTTTCTTGATTTGCATCCACAACATTTAAATACGCAGTTGTACTGTAGGAAAAGCCCAAGAACAAGGGAAAGCGATCTATAAAATCAGTGGCATTCGATCTCTTATGTACTGTGTAACACTGTTAATACTGTATCTTTCCGGGACTGGATTCTACAATGATTAATGATTCGTAGTATTCATAGTTAATTAGCTAGATGTAATGACTAAAATTTATACAATTTGTATCATTAGGACTAAGGTTGCATTGTATTATGTTAGGAAACTCTTATTCATAATCAGTTTCGTGTTATGCTATCGTGAAGTTTATAGTGATCGATTAATCTAATCTGATCTAAAATTCGTCTTAATTCATTATACTTTCTTACACTTCTTATCACAACTGGGATCGAACTCATTATGAAATGATGCATTGCAAAGTACATGAAATGGTCCATTATATATTATTTAGATATGATTGAGATAACATACTTCACAATACAATATAACATATGGATGTATTGCGCAAAACAGTCGTAGAATGTAACGTGAACAAGAATACAATTAATATTTATTAATATTTTAAGATTACTTACGATTCTTAAAAACAGATAAAAACTTATTGATACCATGAATGAGGCAATTTGCACAACGTATCCTCTTCATTAACTGGTGATGACACCGCCATTGTGAACGAAATTATACCATGCCAATATTCCAAAAAAATCAGAAACACTAATGAATGCCTTCTTTATAGGAGTCGATTTCGAAGTTTTCACACAATTACCAGATTCCACGCATCTTAATATAGGTGTAAGTGAATTTTGTACAATTACTGTGACTTTCTCGGCCAGGGATCGTATTCAATAGGTGTGCTTAAGTAAAACCAGGGTCATGTGTGACGATGTCGTGACAGTTCCCTACATTTATGGACCTCGATTGGTTATTGTTTACCGTAAGTACCCAGAATTCAGGCTAATGCTTTCGAGTTGTAAAATTTTAACCGAATTCAAAATATACGTTCACGTAATAGGCTTTCAACGTTATAAATTCGATCGGTAGTTATGTACCATTACGTTTATTGATATTGTCCACTTAAGAAACATTGGCTTTAGTATATTAAATTTTTATAACCCGGTAGCATCTCTTAATATTACGGTGAAAATTAAATGTAGCGTATAATTAGTTATTAACAGAACTAGGTTGGATGTTCAGCAATGTGATATGGATAATAATTTCAGTGGCCAACGCCATCATAGTCCATGAACATCATAATTCTAAGACTTAAATCGCAGATGTGTTTCTTAATTCTTCCATAAGGATTAAATAGGAACCTGTTATATCATATACATAACAATGTGCCTACCTTGTTATGTCATTAGATCTGAATATAGTAGAACAAATTGCTAAAAAGCTGCAGAAATAGACAATGCAAAGCACCTTAAATGGAAAGTTTAACCAACTTAAATTTCCTTATGTTTCCTTTTTTTAAACAGTCTTTAAAGATAAAGCTATCAGCCTACATATGTATTAGAATGAGTAGATAATTTTGGGCCACGCCTTATTCGTTTAAGGAGCGATGCTTTAGAAGTGATAGTTTTATGGTTTTTTCGTTTCGTTTGTGTCTGGCACGTGAAAGTTTTAATCGTCAACTAAAACAGCCATCGCAACAAACAATATGTAGTCGATTAAAGAAAGTTTCACTAGTTAACTCACATTGAGTAACAATCTGGTCATATCGGCTATGTAATTCCATTCATACAAGATCAAATGAACTGTTTAATTGAACGCCACGTCTGCTCTTATCGGGTCTCTTTCAATCACCGATCACAGTTAATACGTCTAAACGAGACAAAGGCATCGGCTAATTTGCTTGTCAGTACAAAATAATCAACGTTGATCTAGCGCCGTGCGAGCAATACTCCTCGTTCGGAACGGCTCCAAAGTGAACCCTAAAAGCAGAGCTTTGACGTTGACGTCCGATTGTTGAACTATGAAAGAAAATTCGACTTTACTGGCGAATGATATGATTGCTGTTTGAGTGGAGTGTACTCGGAAGAGTGTGTCAAATGAGTACCAATTTGGGTTTCTTGGTGTATGTCGTCGATAGCCCGAGGTACAACTCATTAAGAATACTTTCGCTACTCTAGTGACGTGCGATACTTGTTCTTTTATCGTATCGACGAGCCTTACGTTGATTAGGAAATAAGTTCACACGCCGTCGATCCGATCGCGAGTAATTTCCTGTCCGTAAATTAATACCTTGAAACTGGAAAAGTCAATACCGATTTAATTGATGTTACGGTAGTAACTCTCGATAAATTACCGAATGATTTATTGGAGAAGCTTAAGCAGTTAATAAATCATGTTTATTTTACAAATGAAAGCAAAGTTATACACCGGCATTAACTTTTTGATTGATATTTTTTAAAAGCATAAACAAGTATAAATTTCAATGTTATTTGAATCAAAAATAAAAATGTTTAGAACACGAAAAGATTGTGCTCGGTAATGAATTAGAATGGGATTAAAAGAAATCCTTTTGATCTACTGAAGTGGTATTCAAAATAAGAATACGATACATTAGCTCTACAAACTGTTTAAGGTGATTTAAAATCAAAGCACTCAAGAAATAGCCTTCGCAGTTCAATTACCTATTCTTTTGGAAGATCCAATTTATTGCTTATTTTATTTTTGCTAATGACTTTTATACACGCATACTATACCGTGGTTGAGAGATCAAAGCGGCGTTTGTGACCAGAAGTCACGAAGAGATAGTATCTTTGGTACTATAACACGGACTCAATATACTACGGTAGCTAATCTTTCCAATTTTTTTTAAGGATTGTGGTAGTTAAGAAAATAAGTAGAGGCAAAATTTCCATTTTACATTTTCTGCTTTTGTTCAAGAACATTTGGTTTTAATAACTCCGCAAGATATATTTTCCTTTCCATTGGCTGGGAAGTCCAGTTTTTAAAATGATTGTCATGATTCAATAATTTTACGAGTGGTAACCCTATATCCAGTCATCTTCAAACAAAATTACTTTTACGACGTCTATAGTAATCAAAATTTCAATTACGTTCTTTACGGTACGGAATTATAAATCTGATAAGAATTTCGTGTGGTCACAACAAATTTGTCGAAAGTATGGACTGATTTTGATCGACAAATCGCAAGGCAGGTGATGTGCGAATGGCATTGTTTTGAAAGATTATTTTGGATATAAAATAGATATCGAACAAACTATACACTGTCAAGTGCCCAGTGCTGCCAATGACTATCTGTAACTTCGAAAATAGTTTTTGCTTGCTTGCTGCCTTTGTTATATATTATTACTAAAACAAATTTCTTGAAACAATTGGGAGAGGCCTGGAGTTTCCTCGACCACGCTGCTCCAACACGGATTCGTGAATGAAGGTAATGACAACCCATATTGTTTTTAAACCGCTAATGAAGCCTCCAACAAGGTTTAACGACTGCTATAACGACAAACGAGAGATAACAAACGGGAGGATAGTTTAACGTGCTCTCTGAAGCACAGAAGCATGAAATTTGGGAGCAATGTCACCCATCCACTTCCCGATCACGTCTGAGGTTGCTTAGATTTGTAAATGAGTTACGATATAAGCCGCACTGTAGCTAAAATGAGCTTTTTCCATGTGACACGCATCTGTTTAAATACTACATTTAATTTAATATATACTGGACAACAAAATATATAATAAAGCTCTATAAACTAACAAAGGTCAGGTTCGCACTTTGCAAAGTAAATTCCACAAAACACATGTACGAGCGATGCCATCAATCCCAAGATTGTAAACGTCGATTTGTTAGTAGCAAATTTATTTCCATCGCATTAAATTTCAATAATACAATCGCACAATCGTATGAGAAAATCGTAAACCTGTTTAGCATAACGTCAAATGCTTGGTGATAAATAATATCCATAGCGGCTAATAGAATCAGATCGTTATCAAAAAATGCTATAGACATTTTGTATGGAACACGACTGTTACTGGTAACTACTGGTTTGGTGGTGTATCTTGTTGGCTAGTTGTACTTAAATAAATATGTAGAAATATTTAGATGTTCAACTTTCCAATTTCTGACTAGTTTGGATTATAATGCAGATCTCGGGTTCAATTCCAGTGGAAATCCAGTTTAATGATGACTTGTATTTGTAATTTTTTTTAATACAACATGCGGAATCCTAGAGCTGTTACAATGTGTTTCTGTCAGATTTTTGATAATGTTGTGTCTCAGAAAAAATATATAAATACGTATAATATTTCTGTTTTGTGTATCGTATACTATCATTCTATTCATGGCACCAATACCAATGAATATAAATGAAAATAGCCTGTATTTTTGATTTATACATACATATTTAACATTATTATTGAGTTACTTTAGATAATTATTAGGTACGATAATTATACGATACGATAGGAAGTATCTGACATTTACTAATATTTATTGACATTTATTTTGTGTAAATATAAAATATTATTATACCATTATATTTGTAAGCCCTTGAGTGGCAGAATAAGCGATATATGTACCTATAACGACAATTGTATCTAACAAAAACATGTAACTTCGCGCACTTAACTTTGCATAACATGTGTAATGGTTCCCATCTCTAGATTGGTTGTCGATACCGGCAAATGTATTTCCATTTTCCATAATACCTAGGAAGAGATCACGAATATTATTCAGTACTATATCACTGATTTGACGTATCCACCAAGATTAATATCTTTACTTGTCAAACCATTCATCATCTGGAATTTGAGATATCGACGATATATCTCGATAAACTTTGCATATTTTGGACGTCTGTGTAAATATAGAAAATCTTGTCAAGGTTATGTACGATACTGCAGATATATACTATATATACAAAACTAAGTATGTACGTACTACATATATTTAGTCATTTTTATGTTCACAAATATTTTTAACATTTTCTTTGTTGATTATATCTGCTTTATAATTGTTGTTTTAACTGCAATATATTTTCGAATCTCTAAGGTCATAGTTTAGATTTCTATCTTGTGGAAGTATACCGAGAAACAAAATAAAATTCCATATGTTTTAGTCACTACTGACAACGATTCCTCTCGAGTTCATAGATATATGTGGTTTTCAGATTTACGTATAAGTCCCTGAATCTGGCAATTTTAACCGATTACCAACAGCTCCTAACAGTAACAGTCGTATAGAAAAACAAGCAAGAAAATAATTTACGTACGTCTCAAGTATTACACACGATCGCCAAATTAATTAGACAACATTAAGCTTTTAACCACTAATTAGCACGCCATTCCAAGTTTCAAACTAATCTCGATCTAATCGTTCTAATCACTTTCTATTGTGTGGGAGTTATTAGAATAATATCGACGTTCAGACGCGGAAGTTATTTTTATATCGAGGGTAACTTACTCTTGCACTTGCGAATTGAGATTCTGAGAATACTATACCATAGTAGATAAATGAAGACACATTACTGTGAGTGCCGCCATTAATAACAATAGAAAGCTCGTTCTAATGTGCTATTACTTGGGTTTTTATTTGCATATCATAATGTCAATGTGACGTCTTGAATTGCCCACACAGGTTTTGTGGTGCAAGGTACAAGCGATTGACCTTTGAAACTCATGTAACAGTTATATAGTATAATTCCAGTTTACATATGGAGTAAATATACGTCTTTTTATACGTATATTTACTCTTTATGTATGTAATATCTTTAGTAGTGTATACGTTTATATTTGATTTATGAGATCTGGAATTGCAAAATTGAAAATAATCAAGATTTTTTATACGTACGATGCCAAAACACAGAAGACGTTTATGAAATGAATTGTTTGAGTATAAAATGTTTTAAAAATTACGGATATTTTTGTTGGCCAATTTAATCTTCAAAGTTCTATATAGATTTATGTAACAAGTAAATAGTATTAGACGTAAACGTTGAAACGCGTCGGTCAACTTAAGAAAATATTTTTAAATGACCTAAGCGACAAATAAGGAGATCCCAATTCTGCATGTTTGTCTACTCGATTAACAACTTATCCCATATTAAGAGCTTTAATCTTTTATAAATAAAAAAAAATCCGCTCAACATCGAACTTTTATATGACAAGATATAATCTCATTCAATTTTACACGGTTCTGTGACTCGGTCCAAAACTATGGGTTGATGTAGATTGCCAAGTACAGCTCGATCGAGTCTCTAGATGGAAGGCAAAACAAATATGCCTTTCTCCCATCCATACATGGGGCTCATAGTTTTTTCTCGTCAAATTCAGAAAATAGAACAAGTGTAGAGAGCGAATCTGATTGCTCTGATGTATCTAATCGATTTTATTTCAATAGATAATTATAAGGTATAGGACCTTTTTATGACGTTGCAAACTGAATATGCAGTCTGAAAGTAAGTGGATAAATTACTGTAATTAAAGTTAAATAGAATTGAAATGCTACCCGATGTTGGTCATCCACGTTGTTTCTCCTGAAGAAGCCTAATTTGGATTACGTCGCGAAAATGTCTTCAAGCGTTTAAAATCAATCACATTGAAATCAATACCATAATTTCGTTAGGTCATTTAAGCTACCACTTTATATTTCTGTAGATTGTAGATTCTGATTTCTGTAGATCTAGATTATTACAAGTCATAAAATGGTAAGACAAATAATTAGAATGAAGCTTAAGTTTATTTATTATATACAAATATACACAAAGCTGTATTAAAATTCATCTTGCTTGCAAAAGTCGTGGCACATCTTGCAATAATAAAAACAGGATTCGGTTTTATTCGGATTATTATTATCAAGTTCGGTCACAATTCAACTAATCTGAAAAAATCTTGACACATCTTACAACAATACAGAACAGGTTTTTTGCCCATTCGAAATTGATGCAGAAAATATATTCCAATCTAGCCAGACTGGAATTTTAACGATAGACCACATTCCACAAATTAGCACATAATCCAACGTTATTATGCATAACAAATAACCAAAGAGCAGATATAAATTGCATTCAATATTTGGCATTAACTAAATTATGCTGGTTTCAATTAGTATCGAAATGAATACTGTCCGGACTAGTTATCGTTAACGACAAAATTTAACCTCAATAAACAGTGTTTACTTATAATGAAATCATAATTCACTTCATATAAAATCAAACTTTACTTTAATTATAAAGTAATGTAATGTATGTTAAGTTGTCATCCTAGCTCGTATCTTTCTTCTGACATACTACTCTGTGTAAATACTTTCATTTGACTTTAAGCTTGTCAGTTTTACGAGTTATTTACGAATCTACTTTAAAATACTATTTGTTTTTGTTTCTAAATGAACCAATTCCACGCCACCGGACATGCACTTGAAGCTCCAAAAATAGTTGTTGTATTAGTATCTTTTTGTCGAAGTTACTAACACAATACTTCCAACCAACGCAGTATAGATATTGCGGGTCCGAGTTACAGCGAAAATACGAAGGTGTTTCGAATTAGTTCTCAGAGGTAACATTGTATCTGCAGCTAACAAGTAGCATTCCAGTACTCTTTGGAATTGCTAAAAGTTATATAGACGATACTGACAACTTTTTTCTGGAGAATTGTACTTTAACATACCTAACTTAACCTCAAGATGAAGTCACATTGTTAGTGTACTTAAGACATATTTTACGCACATGACGGAAATTCCCGCAAACACATTACCTGTTAAATTAATAGCATGGTCTCTGCCTAATCGTCGTTTAATTAGACTTGTGCAATACACATCGTTATATAAGGAAGACTTAAGTCTAATGGTTCACACGCACTGCCATTTAGAGATGCGACACACTGCTGCGCAAGACCTTTTAAGCTAATTCATACCAAATGTCATTCTAATGTAATAATTATAATATTTGGATAACGTTATATTATTGATTGCGTATTAAATAACAAACATGCACTTTACGATTACTTTTATATAATGTGTTCTATAAAAATAGGACAAAATCCAAGAATCTAAGCCTCGGAGCATACCTTCGACAAGATTTCTTTTTGTTTTTCATAATTGCAATTAAATTTTGGACATAATTAGATAACCATTAATTTATTTATTAAATTCGCAATTACAATTTTCCTTAAGTGGTGACTTTTTCTTAATGTTCACAATTACTACTTCCAACTCTAGTGAGTTTGCCTACGTGAGATATGTCGCACGCCACCTATAGTAAAATGGTTGTACTAACTAAAAAATCAGTCGCGCTAATAACTAACTAAAGCTTGATTTAGGATACGCAATACACACACATTTTTCACTATAGACAATTCAAATGTCAAACGCACGTCACTTTTCCCTACCAGCGTCCTATTTATAGTCTTATGCAATAACTATGCGCTACTTGTATTTTCCTTGTGATTTATACATCCGTGCCTATCTGTAGGGCGGATATGAATGTCTACTTCTGTTTCCTATGACTTACACAGCTAGATTTCTATTTCAATGGCCTTGGTTAACCCTTTATGCTATTCTTTGTAGATGTGCTGCACCTATTTTAGCAAATAATAGCACTACCGTGTTCTGGTTGGAAGAGTGTGGTAATGAACACTTTTACAAAGCATTCCAATTTAGTCTTGAAGGATAGCAATGCATTAGTGGCTGACTTCATAATTCCAATCCTACCTGGGGGTAGATTGACACGGCCTGGAATGCTTCTTTATTTCTTTTATTAAAAAAAAAAACAAACAAGCTATCCTACACAATTATACCCGGAAGGCTTTGAAAAAAATGCTCGGCCTTTTAAAAAAAATACAAAAACATTGTTAGCATTTATATTTAAATCTCGCTTGTTCTGCAATATAAAGTTCTATAGTCATTTATTTTTTTTTCTAATTGTGTTGTTGCTGTTGGCAATAGTGGCCTTGACAGCTTTACCGGGTTTTTTGAGGCGAGCTCCTAAAGGGGCTCAAGCCTAGGGGGACAGAAGACTATGGTCAGGAAGGGAAGGATGGTTTTGGTCCTCGTTTCCGGGTTCCTTGACCGTCCGTCTTCGCTAGTGGGAGGGAAGGTTACGGACCCAGGGAAGTGCCGGAGTCCTGGCCGTCTGCCTCTTATAACATTGGGATTGCAGCTGACCCAAGGGCACCTTCTGTGAGGTATGGACCTCCGTATCGGTATACTCATTTAGGATTACGTTATTTATTCAAATAAGCGACACATATTTGGATATATTGGGAGCAGCTAAGCAGGATAAGCGCTGTACAGTGCCTGTAACAATTGCGTAATAGGGCGCCAGTAAACAAGTAAGTTAAGTGGATCGTAAAACGAATACTAACAAGCGAGGAGCTGCACTAAATTCTGGCACCCATAAATACACTGGAGTTAACACCATTAGTCGCACCTCCTTGCAATAATCTTGCACTTTGCTTCCTCGATGCTAATAAAATAGAACGTCTGTTTAGTGGAATAGCTTGGTACAAATTGACACCAATTAGGGATTGTGTGCAGAGACAGCGAAGCTTATATGTAACGAAGCGAGTTAAATTTATTTGCTGGTGACTCCGACAGCGTGCACACTGTAATACAGTTCCATAAACTCTCCAATTATATAACAATATTTCCAAAAACTTTAATTAAAACCCTCGGATGCATATGTTTCGTCGTGATGTTTTGCTTCACCGTGAGCAAGTGATAATTTATTTCTAATACGTGAATATTTCCGGAAAATTAGAAATGTGTATCTGGGATTCGAACCTCATTTAGAAAGACGAAATTTCTAACCACTACTCTATCATTACATCTTACACAGGCTTTTTTTTTTAAATAAAGGCTTACACAGGCTATATAATGGTGCAGCGTCCATGAGTATTTATGTATGCGTGTGTTTATTAAATTAAACCTATACTGGTTTCCACATCATTTATTTCTACAGACTGTTAGTCGTATTTAGATAAACATGTCCAATCCGACGCCTAGTCTATTATTCTTGCAGCAATAACTCTACACTAAACATTTATTTTTGCTGCAATAAGCCAAGCGGTGGCAATTATACAGTGCGTTTCACAGTGATTGAGGATAGATTCGCCAGTCACTGGTCTAGTTTACAGTGCATTTGTGCTAGAAATACAGGCAATATAACTAAATCAAGTGCCATATTAACCAGTACTTGGCTGTAGTCAATTATGTACAGATCCAGATATGATTCCCTGTTTAGCAGATATTGTATACTTTGGTAAAGTGACAAGTAAGCTTTACTTTATAGGATACAAAATGAACCTATAGTGTAAATAAATAAATTCTATTTAAGCGACGCATCAAATGAAATGGCTTCCAATGATATCAAAAATAAAAAAATAATGTGCGTAGCACGATATACTTCTGACACAAATAAGCTTTTTACTCGCATAGTTTGCAAAACACCAAAATGAAGGATACTACGGAACTATTTAACGAGAGCACAACTCTCACACTTGTATTTTTTTCTAAGGAATTC
>DWJS01000193.1:0-13103 GCA_018248975.1 Codatractus imalena | reverse complement strand
AATCTCAATGATGTTGGCACGGAAGCCTGGCATCTTTCTGGTTTATAATTTCTTGGTGTATTTTTTTAGTTTATTAACCTGATACTTAATAATAAAGTTTATTTTGAATGCGAAAATAAATTAATATAATTATATAGCTTTATTATTATTTTTCCTTAGCAATTGCTTTTAATTAAAAGCGAAACGAGTCTTAAGTTATTCATAATAATTATGTTTATATTATGAACCGACGTGTTAATAACACGAAAGGCGCATCGCGTAATAATTCAAACGACGGAGTCGGTCACGTCCGTTCGCGTTGTACTTAGTGCGCTCGTAAAAAAATTAACGCCAACCGCGGCGCTTCGTAACCGGCCATCGATAGCGCGATAAATTAGGTGCGAAGACGGCGATAAGTGGCCCCACGGCCCTCACGCGCGGCCCTCCCGGCCCTCGTCCGGTCCGGCCCGGCCCCTGATCGATACGCCCCGCCGTAACGCAACCCGCAACCCGCTACCTGCGCCCGTCGTCTGCTGTCCGTCGCTACCGAGCCGCCACACCCTTGCCGTAATGCGATATCCTGCATTGACTTGACGGCTTGAGGAGTTAAGGAGCTTCATCGTTTTACTAAGAAGACGATCGATTACCGTTATCATGTGATGTAATTATACAATTTAAGTTCGAAATTATAAATATCGTGTTTAAGCAAATATCGTACGTAAGTACCGTATGACAATATAATGTAAATCATTCGGTTTATGATGTATAGAACAATAGATTTGAAGATAATAGAATCCTTCGTGGTTTAACTCGGGAAACACCACCTCCATACCTATTTCTAACAGCAGTGTTAAGCGCTACTGTATTCTAGTTTACAGGTTGTGGTTGAGGAGAGACCATTACACGAGACACAGATACGCTTATTTGGGTTTGATTACGGATGTTCATAGGAGGCAGTGGCCACTTAGCATCAGGTGATCTGTAAGTTCGTTTGCTATTATTCCTGTCGAACAATACACATTTAAACAAATAAATCTGAAAGCGTCTGAAAGACGTTACTATGTTATTACGCAACCCGGTCGTTCGCGTGCGGGGAAACGCGGAATGTGAGCAAAGATCGCGACTGTGCAATTAAAGGTACACTCGTGTGAAACCGACCTAACTCGTTGGCCCCCTTTAACGATCGAGCTACACTTATTGACCACGCCGCAATACAATCCACTGCCGACCCCCACAGAAACAGGCAAACAATCAAAGCGTTTGTCAATAGCTCCTAATCTACGCGTATGTAGGGTTATTTCTGTTGCGCTGTCGTAAAAAATTGCACAGGTTTTGATGTTTACGAGTAAACGAGCTTCCTGTCGATGGATCAGAATATCGTCGCTGAAAAGTGGTGATCACCACAGGAATGTCATAAAAGGACAGGTGCTGGGTGATGTTCGGCACGTAGATACCTTTGCCAAGTGCAACTTGTTGCGTTTGCCCATAATTATGTGTTGGCCGTCAGACCAGACTCCCCCACACGGCCATCCCCGCTCTAGTTACGCCAATATCTAAGTAAACAAATACTGTAAAAATATACGAGTGAAGAAACGTGGATTAAGCTTTTTTCATTGTTGTTGAACAGTGTTTAAAAAATTGACATTTATTAATCACTAGGTGAGCCCGCTACATCGCCCGTAGTTAGATGGTGCTTTATTTAAAATTTGGTCTATCAAAAAAAATATATAACTTTTCCTATATTCGCAAACTTGTACGCTGGAATACGCTGGAATAGTTGAATCAATTACGCAATCTGTGCATTCGCGTCTTTGGATCTCGATGTGCCAAGCAACATTATTCCGTTGAAATCGTTAACGATGAACACTTTCCGTTGGATATGTGCACATGAAAGATCGCTAATGTTTTCACTTTTAATAAAAATAAAGGTGTAATTCAATTTTAATTATTTCCACCGTCCCTCGTGCAATCACGTACAATATGGGACTTCAAATATACTAGAGTATCATGAAGTTACAGGAAAGAAAATATATTCGACTCTGCGGCCCGACATTTGGCAACAAATCTTTATTCTGCCATCAATCTTCACAGTATTGTAAGTATTGTTACGTCCGACGATCAAATACTTTTTGTTTAGACGCTCAAACGTTTCAGTAATGTGAACGCAACAGGTCGTTTTGTAGGCTAATTGTGGACGCAATTAAATCGTTTCTTTTCGACTCCGCTTTGGAAGGACGTCTCGTTATCCGTAACGAGCCTCAGTGTTGTTGTTTTTCCTTCATGAGACATTGTTCACTTAAATTACAATAAATCACATCAACGCAAAACATTTTACTCATAGTAGGGTACAGAATTCATTTTGAACGTCAACATTTAACCACCACTTCGCAAAGCGATTAAAAACACGTATCTCTTAATAAAATAATATCATAATTTACATATAAATCCATAAAAATCATAATTTACAAATTAAAACTTAAAATTATGGAGCACGTGGAGTTGGAGCTTTTTCAGACAAGACGTTCTTATCGTCTATATAATAATTTATTTTGTAGTACGCTTTTTTACCCAACTCTACACTTTTTTACCGTTTTAGTTTTTTTCTACGCTTGCTCTCTGACATGTGTACATCTGTCGCCCTTTGCAAACGTATATTGTATTCTAATAAAAGGTCATGGTGTACCAAAATATTAGTTTTTACTTTCTCATGGCGGCGGCCAGCAACCGACTGGTTTGATAACCCGTTCCGGTAGGTTTGCCCGCGGTCAGTGCGACACCTGATCCCTACTGCACATGTCCCACTCTCGCGTATTGAGCGAACGTAAAGACAGATGTTCAAGGACATCCCGCAGTTTGGGGCTTGCCTGGGAGCCCGGCGGCGCTCGTTCGCCATTCCGTGGCGAAATTCGTTGCAGGCAAATTGTGAACGTATCTGACTGGTGTTTTACACAAACGAACATTGCAACTCGTGAGCGGTGCTGTTTGAGAAACAACCTCGCAAATTGACCGTTTCGATTTCTCAGTATTCTCGAATTCCGAGACCGATTTAAATGGCCGACGATAAACGGGTATCGTGCGCGAGCGCCGCCCGCTCGAATCGCCCGAATTCCTCTCAATAAGCTTGTTGATGGCGTATTACATGCATCTCGCCCGTCATTTGCGTATTGTTCAGGCGATGCCGAACTGTCGGCAGGAATTCGCCTCGACGACGCAATCCATTCATTCTCTAATTTCCCAACGAAAGCATTACCACAGAGATCTGTAATTTAAATAAGTTTTCGGAGTCCAATGTGAATTGAAATATTGCATGTAATTGCATACTTCATATAATTGAAAAACTTCATATAATTAAAATACGTCATAAAATTCAGAACGTATATCTGCATGTGATCATAATGTGTCCCGTATAGAATGGTGCATTAGGTGGTATATTCGGGCCGGGCGGCCGCGATCGGGGCGCCGGTTTCGAGTCGTTGACCCTCGTCCGCCGCATTTTGTCCATATTGCACCCTAAGTGTAAGGGTTAAATTGGTATTAACGTGATTATCGAAATTCAACCACGTTAATAACGTTTATCTCATATTGGACCCCTTTATGTGATTATGAATTAATTTATTCTGATTTATGGATAGGTATTTTACAAACGTAGATCCGGTTATAATTTTTTCTTATAAACAAATGAACGAATACTTTACGATTTCATCATTTAGACATATTCTAGTTAAGTGGTTCTTCGAAATGATTTATCTCCCCGGCACGTTTCTATGTAAAATGAGCGTGCGCTTCAACGGTGTTATCTAATCCAAACATTATCTCATCGCGGACGATCTGTTTATGATGAGTCTCGAGATAACGATAGCGTCTTCCGCAACACGTTTCGGCCGCTACGATCCCGATTTCTTGGTACGAGTCGTTTTACAATTAATTAAGTGTCGGTCATAAAACCAACCGAAGCTCGGATTTAATTGCTCGGTTAATGTATTAATAGTTCGTAGTTACCGTGGTCACTATTCTTAGAGGAAAACACATTGCAAACTATCGTGCCGATTAAATTGATTTAACAGTTGTTTGGATATCTCAAAAGCAAGTCAGTATATTATACGAATAATTAAGTGCGAAAATAATAGTATCTTAAAAATCTGCATTGTTTAATAAACAGTAGTTTTAGATTGCGATTAATTTCCAATTAAATCATTACACCTACAATTAAAAATCATGATATGTGATATGTAATTATGTGATATGGATTAAATGTAACAGGTTTCAATCAGAAGATCCCTAAGCTTTTATCAAATCAAAAGGGTATATTTTAAGTAACAAATGTTACTTGTATCTTAAAACAATGTAACGAGTCGCCGCTTTCACCGACACCTATCAATTTTGCGTGTTGTTATTCCGCTCGACCAAATAAATGAAGAGAGTGTGGAAACGATCCGTTAGTTTATTAATTAGTGGGTAGGGCTTCGGAGCGTGTGGGTTGGGTTGAGAGCGCACGCATACGCGATTGTTGTGAGAACGGGCCCCGCGTGCGCGTGCGCATCGCAGCGAGAGATGCACGCGCGTGTACCACTTTCTACGAATTGTAGCACTCTGCTTCACCTTCGACGTCGAGATATGGATTATAAATTTTGGTAGGATCGACAACTCAATGGGTTATACGTATTGTCTGTACTGTTAATTTTGTCTGCAGATAAACCATAAATAAGATTCATCTAAATAATATGCTACATTAATATGTCACATATTCTGATTCACAATATATATCTTTATATGTAGATTTCTGAAATGCCTAATATGTTTCTAACGGTCACCTTGGTTACTTAAAAGGTTAAACAATTACAGAAATTAATATTACTTTCTAATTTTTACCGTACCGTTAGCGATGTTTAGGCGCTTTGCAACTTTATACGAACTACCGCCCACTAACCCCTTAACGAGGTGTTCAATGACACCGCGCTTATAACGTATATTATAAGCCAAACAATCAATATTCTCTTAAAAGCCTCTGCATCCGAAGATTAGTTTTTTAATGTCGACTTGCGAATACACACATGAAGTGTTATCTAGTAATATTATGATACGATATTTGGCGATATATTTATATTTTGCGCTTGCCACTACTAAACGTACCTTCGTGTACGAACCCGATTCGCACTTGACCGATCTTATTTATATTTTACACGTTATTAGTTTTATATTTGGAGTGGTAACCAATCTTAGCCATATTAGAACTCTTCTTTTGTTCATACCAGGTTGTTTGTTTAGCTATTTGTATGTTCGAATTCATGTTACTTTACACAGTAAAGAAACGTGAATGTGTAGTTTGTCCATCAAGTAAGACACTTTTATCTATTCGCTTCTCTTTCACTCGAATGTCTTCACTCACGACAGCTCCTTAAAAAGTCGTCAATGTTCTTAGCGCGTAGTTAGGGCGTATGATCTGACGATGGGGCCGTGGGAAAGGCGCTGGCTAAGCTGTCGCACTCCGCACTCTATAACGGTGTTACGTTGCTACCGTCGCTCCTCGGAACGGCTCTCGGTTCTTTCGTCAAGGGCGGCTCGATTCTTTTGCGAATGCTTCGTTGATTGTCTTCTTACGATGTCCGATCGGTTCCGCATCGCAGGGTGTCGCTCATTTATCGTTTAGTACGGCACGTTTATTTATATAATATTTATATTGTAATATAGTGTATATCAGTAGTGACTAATCTCTAGAGACGAATCACCACAAATTCTTAACGAAATTCGTCAATTTCACTTATTTCACGGGATGTGCGCCGTTACGGCAACAGTAATGAGGTAACGTTGTGAACTTGATAATTGTCGTAAGTGAGCCTCTTCCGCGAGGTTGTTGAACGTTTGCAGCGTGTCCGCCGGTTGGGTGTTTTATTAATAAAACCTCAATAGTGACGTGTATCGGCATCGGCCATCGACGGCCGTGCGCCCGATCGGGCTATTTATTGATGCGCGCGCGCACCGCCCCGCGCCCAATATCGATCGTGCGTGTTGCCTATTGAACAAGTTATGATCTGAATGTTTAGCTTGTTCAACGTACTTCGCGGTTTTGTAACCATTAGCCGGTTACAGTGATGTTGTATGTAATTTATACGAACGGTTATTGTTGTTACTGTTCGTTTTTATTCTGTTATAAGACAGGCAATGTCGAATTATACCTATTGTAGCTATTTAGCTGGATGTTAACTATATCCTGTAATACTTATTATTACTGTAAGTTGTTGTTCAGATTTAGTGTCGTATTGAGATTGCCCATTTCGTTTTGTTCCGCTGTGTTTCTATGTAACTATAAACAAGTGTCGTAACTTGTAATACTTCTCAGGCTCTACACGTTAAATCACAATTTGGCACGACGTAAGAGTTTCAATAAAACCTTTGATATAAAGTTAGACGCGATTTATTAAGGTAAAATGAGCATGAAATTAACATGGACAGTAGTGATGTGGGTATCTGAAAGGATAAATTACGAGGCGTCGCCGGTCGGGTCCGTCGAGTTAAGTCAGTATTCTGCGAGACGGTTGTCTTCACATAATCGTCGGGGCGTGTGGATTACGCGCGTGTAGCGTGTAGGCAGAGCGGAGTCGAGGCGGGGTGGTGGGTGGTGGTGATCCGGAGCGGAGCAGCTGCGTGCGGCGAGCAGCGCAGATGGCTCGGACCGCCCCGCTGCGACGATCCACGATCCATAGCGGTTACACAACACCCGACACGTACGACTGACACCGCCGAGCCGCTATCTACATCCTAAATGACAATGTGTAGTGTTTCGCCTCCGAGATACCAACCAACGCCCGGCCTGCCACTTGTGGGATGTATTGTTTGTAGACGTAGCACAGCCTTAAATTAAGGCTAATTAGTTTTCGAATTAGACGTGTGGATATGTGAATTAGTATTTTCTTCATTACCAGAGCAAGAACTTAAACAACAACAAGAACTCGCTAGACTCAAAATACACCTAATCACCTTATCGCTGGTAATTAAATGGTTCATTGAATCTTATTCAGTCATCTATTTCATAAAAATAGCCTATTTAGTTGTCATGCAAATCGATATCGAAAAATATAAGAAATTTGTTGTTGATAATGACACCAGAATGATTTGCAATTTGAATGAATCAAACACGGTTATCGACGATGTTATTAAAAATTACTCATAAAAAGTAATATTGACACGAAAACGATCTCAGTGGGGTAGGGCCATGAAACATGTAGAAGTGGAACCTCGACGAGCGCGAGCGGGTGGCTCGGTGACGTTTGCGCGACGCGCGGCTTACGTCACACACACGTGGGCGGGCGAGGGAGCGCGACGCGACCGCCCGCCGCCGCCCGCCACCGCCCGCCGCAGTCGGCGCGCGCGAATTGACAGATTTCCACGCGCTCGATAACATCTTGAATCCCATTACCGACCGTTTCTACCTAAATAGGTACGTTGCATACGGTACGGTACTGTATGTCAAACACAGATTTTCTTATAGTATCTTCACGGTTTTTAACTTTAACTTGCCTTGTTAGCATATATGGGTCAAATCTTGATACTAAATTTTAAAACAACATACTGATAGCACTGAAATTTTACATACACACTTTGTTTTGAATGACAATGCACGGATAATTCTAAATACAATGTGGCGAACTCTCAAAGATGGCGAACCAATTATTTTTTGCACCCCCATGATATGACATGAAGTAATCGATGAAACGGTTTGCTGCGAGGCGCGCGAATAAGACTTGTCTTAAAAAATAATACTCATTTAGTGACGCTTGCAGTATGCGGCAAGTAATCATTTGCGAAACCAGTTTATTGATAACCTGTACTAGGTCGCAGTAGCTACTACGTACGACGATACCGGATATTTGTTCTAATGATTATTCCGTTATAAGATAAAAATCATAAGTTACGCACGTATTTGGCGAGAGCAAAGGATCTTGTTAGTGTTTTACAAGACAAGTATATAAGAGATTGGCTCTTCGGGAACGCATGTGTTATGTACGGCCAATGTGTACTGTGTGTACGGTTGTGTACTGTGTATGCAAGGCACCGCAGCGCCGCGGGCGGTTAACCTCGAGCGCGAGTGGCACGCCGCCGTAGCGCATAGAAGCGCCGCGGTGTAAACAAGGCGCGCGCACTTCCCGAACCACCCGCCAAACACCCGACAACCACCCAGCGGGTAGGGTTGCCCTCTGCCCTACTGTCTTTGGGACCGGTAAACGTCAGACTTTCGAACAAAACTTTCTTAACAATACGAAAGAGAACGTGAACTTTCCGTTTTTTGGAAATTGTTATTACAGAGTATAAAATGTTTGCAATCGTCGAAACGAATATGCTAATTATAGCATTGAATGGGAAGCCTTTGTAGATCCATCGTTGATATTTTTAGAACATTTCCCAAACACGTGTTATGCGCGTTTCAACATTATTAGAATGACTTATTGGAGTATTTGTATTACAATACTTTTGTTAATATTACATTGAACAAGCATGCACGTAAAACATCGCGGGTGAACATAGATTTCACGTTCTGCATGCACGACACACGCTTGTAGTTACAACTTACGACTTGCACCTTGACAGCTAGTAGCTCACCAAGGTTGCGCTCATAGTACTAAGCTCTCGTTAATTGTTTTCCTTATTGTCTCATTATACCTGATGTTATAAGTAGTGTTGCATCCGATACCGATGTCTCGGCGATACGGATTTTTCGGTATCGTAGACGTTGATTGATAAACCGATACATAACTGGAACAACTAGAACACCTTGCGAATGTCGTCGTTCAAAAAGTAATCTGTAATGAATCTACTGTAAACAAAATGTTTTGATTTGAGCCAATGTATTGATTAGGGGTTTTTCTGATCAAGCTAGCCAAGAGTAGTAGATCTATTTATTTTCTGGCGTAGAAGATTTGAAAAAATCTCCTTTTCTAAATGAGTTCTAGTTTCAATGGTAGATCCCGTCCAAATAGGTGTACAACACGACTTTCACCAAATCTCTAATGATAAAAATCTTGAAGCACATAATATAATGATCTGATCTAATCATCGCTGGTTATACCATGTTATATCGTTGATACTTGTGTATACATGTCTACATCGAATCCGTAGAAGTAATAAGCTCCTTAATCGAAATAGAGCTACTTAGCGCTCGACAATAAATGTTTCATCAAGGGTTAACGTACTGCGGTAAACGTCCGATTGTTTCGGGAGCACAGTAACGCAGTGCGTTCGTTGTCGCAGATACCGAGAGAGGCGCCCGCCCGCCCGCGGCCCACGTGTCACGCTGCAATGTTGTGGCGGGCGCGGCCCCCGAACTAGAAACATCTCGCCGCTTGTTCCCAAACCTTGTATAAGCTACGCTCTCCTCAACAGAATGGACATATCTTTATTTTATATTGTACAAGTATTAGCAAAATGGCAATTTAGCATGACGCACTGATGTTAAGTAGCCACTTACGGATATCTGTAACCGACCCCAGGTAGATTTGGAGTCTTACCTTAGGTTGGTCATATATCCGTTACTACGCCTGAGGACTAAGGTGGAATACCTCATATAAGTGTACCTCTACCTTACGAAAACTTTCAAACCATAACACAACAGCGGTTAAAACTGCTGTTATAAGGCAGAAATTGGTGAGTTGATGTGGCGGTGGTGGTCGAACCCCGATGGGTCGTACGTTTAAAAATTAAATATCTCGATACGTATCGGGTCACCGCCAGGCCGCGTTTTCTTCAGCCGCGCGATACCCTTTGCGCGGCCCGCTCTGACGCATCGCTGTTATCAAGCCTTGCGGGTGTATGTTGATTGTACCAAACAAAGATTGTATACATTGGTAGTAGCGATAAAAGCGCGGCAATCTGCGTATTCACGTGGTCGGGCGCGGCGAGAGCGGCGGCGCGTACCGACCGCTATCGATCCCGGCCCGAGGTGGTGCCAACCGCCGCCGAACGCCGCGAAGTATGCGACCTTGAACCTTAAACTCTCCCCCTAATTGTTCTTCTAGGTAATGCAACTCCACGCGTTCGTGTACCTGCGAACATGTCAACATCAACGAAACGATGTTGTGTTGTCCCGAACGACGCGTAAACAAAGTTTTTTATCATTCGGTCTATCCGATGTGATACTCGAATCGTATAGAATTTAATTGATCAACACACACATACAAATCGAGCGGTGAATGGACAAATTTGATCTATGAAGTGATTCGTATTTTCGTGTGGGCTAGTAAATGTATTACGAATTGCCATAACCAATATTATCTGCGTTTTTCTAAGTAAATTACTTTGCTCATGTATGCTTTACGGAGGCCGGCTCTTACGTATTTCCGCGCTAAAAAACGTGTCATGGGTTATCGGCTTCAGTATGTTATTTTTATTAAAGATATTAGTCGTCGTTGAAAAGACCTCTAGAACTATTTAGTCCCGGAAACGGGGACCAAAACCACCCCACCCTTCCTCGTCTTCTGTACCCCAGGCTTGAGCCCCATTAGGAGCTCGCCTCAAAAACAGCAACTACACAATTCGAAAAAAAAAACAAACTCTTATTTATTAGTACATGAGTGAATTAATGCAGTAAAATAAAATCTATTTATATACGTTTATTATAACTTTGATGAGACGTTGCCCGGCAACGATGACATCAGTCGCAAAATTTAATACTGGCGATACATTTATACATATTTGTACACGTAGCTTGTAATGATGTAAGTCGTGAGGCTGAGTGTACGAAAACCGTACATTACGGTGCGGATAACCGTACCGTTCACCGCGGCCTTGATGCCGGAGCGCCGATGGAGCCGAACCGACGGACCGACCTGCAAACGATAATTGCAGCCCGCATAGATCGACCGCGCACCACCTCAAGTAGCGGTGTACGTGCGCGGTACACGTTTCTTGTGTAACAAGACTGTGTATATCTAGACTATAATTTATATATAACACATAATACCTACACAATATACCCGATGTTTTGTCACTGTCACAATTGTAATTGTCAGTGTCTCTTGGTCTCTATCTGTCACAGATGCATCTGTATAGACGCGTGGCGGGGAGGTTCTCATATCTAAAACGCAAATCGATATGTGTTCCTGGTCCAATTCAAGGCCAGCCAGACACATAAGATCAATTTGATGAACTAATGATATAGGGAACCCCACACTGCGGTTCCCTATATCATTGGTTCGTTAGTCTAGTCCCCCTATGATTGTAGAAAATATCTTTAGTGTCTATCACTGAGGACATGCAAGGCCTCGTGTTTGTGAATTTTCTCTCAAACAAAACCAAACCAAATGACCGCAATCGTAATCTCACTCATAACTCCCTTCCAACACATCTAAACAGACAAAGAACGTTACAGCACGACTTCAAATAATTCTATTCCCGTCTTGGAATCCTGTTCCCAACGTCTAGCTCATTACTAATTATGTCGGCCATAATTTCCACTGGTGTATCATTAAACGCTTGTCTAAAATATGTGTTTAGCGAAGTACAAACGAACAGAATTCTAATGAGCTATCATTCCGACGTTGCAAGTTGCACATTTGCAAATAAATCGCTCTTAATTTGCATCGCCGCGTACCTATAATGTTTAATTTGCGGTATGTATCGATTTTGATATCGATGTCTAGTCGTTTCATACCAACTTATTTCATTTTATTTACTATAATAATAGCTACATTCTTGATTATTAAATTATTCGCCGGGTGGAACTTGCATACCCTGTTTGAAAAAAAATCGGCAAAGAATTATTCATATTATTTTATGGATAGAATAGTAGGTATATGTACTTCCCTGAAAATAATCTTCGCTAAGCTCACGGCCGTGCTATTCGTGACTTCATTATACGCAAAGGAAAACATATATACCATACCGTTCAATAAAGCGACATGAGACTGTTCCAAGATAGATATATTGTAAGTATTAGTCAAATTCATTATGGTCGAGAGAAGAGGTTTCTTGAGCGAGTGAAGAGGGCGCCTGGGGGTGGTTCCACCCGGTCCGAGCTCCTCCAGCCAGGCCAATTAGCATTCGCAGTCCTAGCGCCATCCCTCCCTGATACCGGGACGCCTGTGTTTGGCAGTTCACTGGCATTGTACCTGACAAGGGATTAATAATCCTATTTCTGAGATATAATTTAGAGGTTTATGTTAAATTGAAAAATATAAAGTGGTTTTTTTGATTCAATCACTCGATTCAAGTAGCAAGAGGTTGACTTTTTTTGACTTACTTCGTCTTTTGTATTATATATTTGTGAGTTTTCTTCAATAGGAATTTTGACTGTATTCCAATAAAAATATAAATTGGCCACGAAACTGCAGTTTACGTGATACAAATCATGATAGTCAATAGTTGTTCTTGTCTATAATATTATTATTTAGTGGCAGGAGATCGGAATTATACCTGCGTTACTGCTACCAGTACTGATCCATTGTGGACACAACAAATCGGTTAAATTACTGTTGAATAATTCCTTCAAAACATGATCATAACAAAATTAATTCATGAAATACGGTACGCTTCAGTCCACATTTCATACAAACGATCCCGAGTGCCGGTTCAAAACAATATTGCGGGCGCCCTCAGTCCTGCACGTGTGTGCACCTAATGAACGTAAGTGGATGTCCCGACAACAAGTACCAATGCAATGTGAATACAATTTGCATTAATAATAGGCGGGATTATTAACTCAATACATTGGCGAAATGCTTGGGGATAGCTTCATAAAAAGTTAAATTAAACCCCTAAAAACGAACCATCGACGCCCGCAATATTTACTAACTTAATAATAACTCGTGTAATTACTACTTTTTAATATTTATCTTTATCGCTTAAACGTTAAGCTTACGATCCTAAGATATAATAAATTAGTAATAAGATTAATAAATTAATCGGACGACATTGTGATTTTAAATACATGATTAAAGACGTGACTGTCACTGAACATATGACATGATCTACACTTTTTGTAGACGATTGTTAACAACGAATAGTGTTAAAGTAACATATTCATTACGAATATTGAATATTAACTTATATGTAGCTTTTCGTGAATATAAGTAGCGGAATTGGTATGCGATAATCAAAATAAACACCTACTTATTATGAACCGTAGGAGATCAGTA
>DWJS01000192.1:0-13108 GCA_018248975.1 Codatractus imalena | reverse complement strand
ACCATTTTTTTTTTTTTTTTTCAGATAAACGCAATGAACAGTCTTTACTTCTAATGTTTCTTATTTGTATTTTAGTTATCTTCTAAAATTTAAATTACAGGATATGTTTAAAACAATATTAGTATAAGAAATTGTGTGCATTCGTTCCATTGTGCGACTTTGCAAAAAAATGTAGTCTGCTTTCAATTTAATATTTGGAAAGTTTTCTAAAACTATATTACTTATAATAGTCATAATTGGTGTTGTGTTTGTCATTTTGAATATATTATGACTTAGATTTGCCATTCGATTTACAATTATGTTATCAATGTATAGTTTTAAGTGTATATTGCTCGTATTAATGATACCAGTCCATGTTGTGGTTATAATACGATAAATAGATTGTTGTAACGTATAAAACTCGAATCAAACCACTGTCAATACTAGTGTTCAAAGAGACACTCTGTAGTGATTTACAACAATTGTCTGTATTTTAAAAAATCAATCGTTTATTATTAATGATGACTTATTTACGTTTATTTCGGTAGATTTATTATATAAGTTTATAAATAGCATTTGTAATTTTTATATATATTTGTACCAAGATTGTTTTTTGGATAGGAATGAACTATCTGCATTGAAATGCGTCCAAATCAAATTATAATATTCCAATAGTTATAATAAGCATACAATGAATGAAATTACATTATAAATGTGTTTAGTTCAACATATTTTATACAAAAAATACTTAGTAGCTTTTTAATATTGCGAATTAAAAATTTGAGCATAATTTGGAGCGACCAATTTATCGTAGGCGAAGTAGGTATCGCACGAGCGGGGTCCCGCGGGAATTTAGTGGTAAGTCCTCAAGCAATCGTTGCTGTCCAAACACGAATTATTGTTCCCGAATATTAAACACTATAATATACAAGAGTAGCTTTTGTAGTGTAAACAATGAACAAATAAAGACGGAAGTTTATAATATTAGTAGGTGTACGATCCGCGAGACTTAACTATAACATGTACCATACATACGTATATCGCAATCCATTTCAGACTATTTTCATGGTCAATTGTAGGTCTGTTGAATACAATAGAAAGCTAATAGAAGCGAAATTCCGCCCTTGTTGAAGACAACATGTGTTGTGCTTATGTGTTGTCTCAAAGATGTTCCCGGAAAAGATAAATAATGAACGCTTTCCGCACGTTTCGTCCGTTCGCCGACCTCCTCGCTTGCCGCACGCGCCACGCCCACGTTCGAACAATCATCTGTTTGATTATGAGAATGTTTGTTAGGGAACTGTACTCAGATTTAAAACAATTTCTATATGACATTAATTCCAGATTAATACCAAGCGAATGATTGTTCAAACTTTTCTCAAATAGAAGATATACTATATCGCAAACCTTGCACAATTTTTGGACGAATTTTCAGTAAACATAATCGTATTTTTGAACAAACAAGGTAGTCATTTTTAACAATTTTTTGCATAGTTTTGATAACGGTAAATTTTCAGTCGTTGCGATTTGTATGTATTTACTGTTGTTTGTGAAAGTTTATTGAAACAAGCTAAGAACTAAACATTTTATAATCATTTAAGGGCAGACATGTCCAGTCTAGGATATTAGATGTTACTCAATGAAATACTCAATACGTAAGATCTTGTATTACTCGTATATAAATTATAATAATAAACTTGTATCTTCTACATATCTTCATTGTATACTTAGTGACAGTTAGATTAGCATAAATATGCAGACTGCTTAACAATATATAAAGGGCTTTTTATATCTGGGGTATGAACAGTATCTTAATATAAGACATTTTTAAGATTGTGGTTAAGAGAACGAAGACTGCTTAGTCGAAAAATATGCTTACCTTCTTTTACTTTGCAATCTCATGTACTTAGTAAAAATGGAAATTGGTTTCAATACATATTGTTATCTTTGAATTGAAATAATATAGGAACTCTTAAGCGGTATTAATTTGAGAGCATCATATCAAACATGCTTGGGCATCTAAACAGAAATTATACTAATCAATTTAATCTTATTAGAAATGCTAAATGTATACGCGCAATTATATATTCAAATGCTATTTAAATATCATATTAATGCCATATTGATAAGTTTATATTATAAGAGAATCACCCCGCGTATTATGGGAGTACTAGGTTATCATAGATGTTAAGTGTGTGCACTGCAGTGAATTGAGTAGTATTGTACGTTGTGTGTCCTGTCACTTATTGCCGGTGTTGTTATCACCTGTTTAACACTATATATTCATCTTATTCATATAAATGTTATTATAAGTGTATGTGTGCTAGTTGTCAGACTAAATGATGAGTGATTTATTTGTGCGGAGTAGTTTTTATTTGTTACTCATCCTTTTTGTATACTTCGCTAGTTCGTAGACAAGTATATTGTTGTATTCGTACGCTAAACAATAGTGACATGTATATGATTGTGAGCAAGTGTCCGTGGGGCCGGTCGGGCGCGCGGGCAGCGGACGTGCGCACACGTCGCTCGGTAACTAACTATCATTCATACCCTGTTTTACCTTGTTTACATAGTTTTCTGTGTTTTCTTTTCCGTCTGGTGGTCTTAGCATGCCTTTCCATAATATATTACTAATTTTATACACTCGTGGTGTTTCGAATGAAATACCGTACACTAATCTGTGTTTTATCGCTTGTTGTCTCCAGTTCGCTACTTGACGTATGTATAGTCGTTTGTTTAAATAATATCCGTAGATATTGATATTGTATCGGTTGCACGTCTGTTGTGTGGGGTTTTTTATTTTCCTTTGCTTACTTTTTCGGAATGTCTAAGCATATGTTGGCTAGAGTTCTAGTTTCTTTTAACGCCTTCTTTTTTTATTTTCTACTAATTTCTTGTGAAAAATGGGACAGACTAAAGTTATTTAATCCTTGTGAATGTTTTATGAATTATGAATAATTCTTAACCAAATTTACTTTTCCAAATTTCATTTACATTCATGATTTTTATATAAAATATAATATTTTATTGACATTATTGATCATTTAAATTTCTATTATCATTCACTGTTTTATCAATTTCGCCAAGTCTATTCCGAATCTAAAACTTTGCCAGATTTTCTGAAGCCTTTTTTTTGCTTAATTTATTTTACGTTTTGATCCCAAATATGATGATTGTGTGTGTGACGGTTGTAGCGCCTACAAGGCAGAGAAGCGCGCGGGCCGCGGACGGCGCGAGACGGAGGGCGGCCCCAGCAGCGCGGGGGGCGGGGGCGGGGCCGGCGCGCCGGGGGCGGGGCACGCCCTGGCGCCGCCTCTCGACGCACACCACGCGCGCAGATATAATGATATGGCGCCAAAGTAAGTATACACAGGCGCATCTCTATTGATATTTATATTTTTAAGTCCTTAGGTAGCACTGAAGTTTAAAGTACCAAAGCACAGCTTATTGAACTGCAGTCTAAATCCCCCACAATATTACTGTCACAAATTTAGCATATTGTGCGTCTTCTCTAATATGGATTGGTCTATGATAAAACACTCAATACTGCCTCCGTTCCACGTAAACGTCCACATGAAATGTTCTATTGTCATGGGAACGCTACTTACGTTTGAGTAACTTGCACTGAGCCGAGCGGTGGGGGTGTGGTGTTGCAGGCACTGGGAAGAAGGCCCTCCGCGCTACCACGGCCCTACTGAGTACGAGCGACCCCCGCCCTACTACTATCCCGGACCAAAGTAAGTTCATTACACCTTACTACACGTATTCACTGTATCCACTAAATATTTCTCGAGCTCTTTAACTACACCTAATTTATTGCACAAAAAGGAAAACAAAAAAATTGCACCAAATATTATATAATTCGTGCAACCACCCAAAAAAAATTTTAACGATGCTTGACAAAGATTTCCAGCCGGCCGTAACGTCATACCTCTTAGTTAGACTGACCCAAACTTGTTAAGAGCATATATTTTTGTAACACAGAACTAGTCTCGTCCGAAATATGCTTCCTCCTTGTTGCACTTCAATGTACTTATAATTTATATTTGATGGTCGTTGCCGTAAATAGCCTCTGTGATGAAGTTAATAGGTTAATCAACTTGCAGTCAATTGCCAATTTTACATACATACAACAGCTGTATATTATGGAAAGTGCTGCACAACACCCAAAACAGATTTAAGTTCTTTTAAACAAACAGCACATATTTCTGGATTTTTTACAGTTTCAATATTAACTTATGATTATTTACATAAGCTTACATATATACATACAGAGTTTGTAATACATACATAGTGAACAATAAATAAAATTCTTTTTTGAAATAAATACTATATAATTGCTTTTCTTTCTATTCCAGTGATAGACAGTAAACTAGCGCTCACGGAACTGGACGACGACCTGCTGAAGTACTGAGGCTGCCCCCCCCCCCTACTCTCCCCTCCCCCGTCGCCCCGCGTAACGCACGTACAAGTTGAGACAATCCGGCGAGAGCCACTATGTATCCTTATAGAGTATTTTTCCATTGTAGTGCGACGGACCATACGAAACTGTTCCACTTTCCGACGAGCTTGGTACAGATATACCTCTTCACGTTGTCTGAGGAAGTAACTGTCCAAATATTATAAACAATAATATACCATCGATCAATTACAAACTGGTGTTGTAATAATGTAGCGCTGTTATTTTATGCTACTCGATAAGAGATGGCGCCTAGAGTCCTAAAAGGTTATTAAACAGACTACAAAGTTAATGCAATTGAAGCGAGGCCGTCAATGTTATGACCAGAGCCTAGCTGAAAGGATTACAATTGACCCTATTTCAAGGACAACAAAAATTATCTGAATTTATATTCGGTCATGTTCTATAGTACAAATAATAGTGCAACAGACTCGTATGGCCCTCGTATATTATCGTAGATATATGTCTAAAATGATAACCTATTCAAATCGTAGTTAATCGTGGTCTACAGTAAGTTAGCGTAAGGTTCGAGTCCCGGTGAGCACGGCCCCGTAACTGCCATATTTCGACTGTCCAATTTACAGTTAGCTATATATGTGTTAAACTGGCGTGTACTGTCAATAGTGTCGGATCGAACTGAATTGTATTGACACTGTTTATATTTCTATTTCCGTATATTTTCTAATCGTATTTTTTTTCTACATGTACGTATTACTTCGTCTTTGCTAACTTTACGACGGCTTTGTTTTTTTGTAAACTGTTATTCATGTTCATGAACATGTAAAGTCACTACAAACTTACAACTGAACTGAATAATACTAATCGATTTATTATCAAAGAATTTTGATGGATTTTTTACCATTTTCTAAGTAAATATTTGCAAGGCAGCTGTTGACAGCACACGCACTGTTGTCCCCGCTCAATGTATTTACGTGAGGTTGTCACACCTCGTGACTTTGGGTCTCGTTGGCTTTAATTGGTACCCAGGATTGAATACACGCGCACGTTGTTCCGCGGACCGCTCCGCACCCGTGGGTGGCCCGGCCCACTGACAAATTCAGAAATACTTGTTAGTATTTCTATATTATTTTTGTCCAAAATTCAAAGCTAAGATATTATCAAGAAAGCTACACTTGTATAACGAATATAGAGGTATACGCTCTGAAGTTTTAATGCATGTTTCTGTTTTTCTCATAATGTTCAGAAATAATTAGCTATGCTATAATAAATATAAATTATGTTATATTTGGGGCCACTCACGCAAGTAATGTCACGGGAGTTTATTTGTGTTAGTTTATTGATTGCGTGTTATACTCTACAACATGTCCAACAGTTCTGTTTGTGAAACAGTCGCCAATGAAGGTTCACTTCTCATTCGCCCGCAGAACTGTTGGGAATGTTTGCTATTAGATTTAAGTACTATGTTTCACTCTCTTGGGTGAATGGAAAGTAGTTAGTGTGGTGGTGAGACAGGTAGGACGTAGGAACGTTTAAGGGTCATTTTACTTTGACAAAATTAGTGTTTAATTATGACTTAGCTGACAATCGTCAATTCTATTAACATTTAACATCCATTACAAAAATAATATAGTACGTATTTTAAAATAAGCCAATTTATGTCATAAATATCAATGTTACTAATAGGCTCCGGATGTGTATTAATTCGAAGTAAAGAGAAGCGCGAGCGCGCCGCTGAGAGATGTCCAGCATTTAGGAGTCTATTTGTCAAATTTGTCTATGTTCGTAAAACAACCTGTATATGGTAATAAGTGATCGATTGCGAAGCGAGATGGACCTCAAACGTTGTCACGTAAACATCACTTCGAGGAGATTCGAATGCATTTATATTATAGCGTAGGATAGGAAGTTTACTCTATACTCTGTAAGATAACGTAGCCCTGACGATGAGCACGTAGCCGCCGTGTGACGTCACAGGTCATTTTATGCGATTTTATTATCGGCTGTAGTGTGCTCGCGCCTTTAACCGCCAATATATTAATCTAATACTCTCTAAAGGCGCCGTCACACGTTTTAGATTTTAATTATATGAAAAAATATCTCGGTTAGTGCTAGTCTGTACGCCACTAGCCGTCTATATCCTATTTAGTTCACTTGTTTAATTAAGTCATTATTCAAATTATTACAATTATGTTTTAAGTTATTTTTAATAGTTGACTGGGAGCGTGACGCCAAGTGCAAATTTGATTAAACACGTATGTAATGTGTCATATCGTAACTAGTTAGGTGGTTATTATGGAATAAGTTGGAATGTAATGCCAAATAAGATTTTGTGGTGTTCCTTTTGTCCCTTTAAAGGCGTCGTCACTCTGAGTGATGTTCGGGAACTGGCGTCTGTTGTAAACTGAACCATATTGGAAATGTATTAAATACGGTTTTACATTAGCATTCGGTTGGACGCAACGTAGTTGAAATTATCTCAGTGTGTCAGAGGCACGCGGCTGTACTCGTTATGGTAACATTTAAGGCTCAATTTATCCGAAGTAGGCCGGTCCGGCGACACGAACTGAATCTTAAAGTAGCTACACCTGATGCACTGTAGGTTTTTTTTTCAAAGTCTTCCCTTCTATATTTAAAATTTTATCGTCAAAATCGTTCAGCTCACTTTTGGTAGGAGTGCCCGTAGGACCTGCGGGCACGTACACGTGTTAGAGGAATTATGTAAGTGCTCAATGTATGTTCGGAGGAGCTGGTGCTACGCGCATCCCGAGGCGGTTGTTTAGTTTCAATTCTTTAAATGTATTTGTAACGTTATACAATTATTATCTCTCCTAAGTATAGTTTAATTAGTTTAAGTAGTGATTATGTGGCACTAGTGAGATATGCCCGAATGGATTGATTTTGTATTGAATGGACAATGGAACTGTACTCGGACGTAATAACATTGTCTCCAGTCGAAGGATGAACATGATTTTTACTTATATATAATTTTACAGATAGCTAAGTAATCAAATTAAAGTTTGATGAACTGAATATATCCAGTATTCATTTTTGCTTTCCATATTTAATCGTATCAAGTCCATTGTCTGTTCATACGAAGACAATATTGTGATTGTATCCGACAGTTATACCGCGTCCACACATCAACCAATCTGACGGGAACGGCAGTAACGGTTCTTAACACTTTCGACGATTGGTAATGAGTGGATACGTTATAGGCCTGTATAGTAAATAAAACATACGATGTCTTATACGTATTGTATTGTAATGTAATGTAATAGTTATTCCATTAAGTAAGGAGACGGTAACCAAAAAGTTTTGTATGCGGCCGCGCGCCGCCAGAGTGCGGCGAGAGGCGAGAACTAAATAAATACATTTGATTATCTCCATCTGTTGTTTCTGTTTTATATGTAAGTATTCCAAATATATAATGAAATTGACTGTGTCTTAAAAGTCACGTTAATATGCCATGTTGATTATCTACGTATTAACATAAACTCACACAGCTTTATATAAGGGCAATAAAAGTTTTATTTATTTTCTTAAACTTAAATGTGAACCTATTAAAGTGCGAGGACAATATAACTCCGTTCCAGTCTTTACACTGATGCCACATAATTATATGAATGAATCTCATTTCATACACACGTCACGGGAAGTATACTTTGCTAGTTATATTTCGATAGGTAGTTTTGTTTGGAACGTGATTTTTTCTGGATTTGTTCTGACAGTTTGTTGTTTTAATCTGGTCAAGTTTGTATATTTGAGTAGATAACATATTGTTGGAAACTGCCATGCGATATAACAATAGTTAAACTAGTGAGTAGTGTTGCTATGTTCTGATCAAAATTATCTAACACGTTCACTGCTCTTCACGCACATACGGCATTGAAAGTGCGAAGGTATTACACTACAGCACGATATTACAACAATAAATAAATAAAAGTAACTACTGAAGCACATTCTTTGACTGTTTTATTTAATCAAAACGATAACGATTCATTCTCACTCGAGCGCCTTTCATTACATCGCTAGTCCTACTCACTACTCAATGTTACAATATAAATACATAGTGTACACTACCGTAGCCTACAATACTGTATACTTGTCCGTTTCGCCAACTTATATTCTAATTTTCATGCAAAAATGTATCCTATTAGCTTATCAATACTTAATTTACGTAATTTGTGATGATAATTACATCGAATCATAAAACAACTACTAATGGCGATGAAGTACCTTAACTAACATGAAATTTGAAATGTACAATAGCACCGAAGTGATCTTATGTTAAATGCAATAAAATACGTTTTTGCATGAACACGACACGTTGGCCAGACTGCAGGGAGATCGCGTTGCACATTTTTACAAATGTGGGCATCACAGTTCTGCAACAGAAAATAAAATGGGTGAGCGATGGATGGATAAGCGATCTACTTCATCTATAAAATAGTCGAGAGCCTGTCCACATCTCCACGTCACGGCGTCGTCAACGTGGAACGGAGCGGTAACGTGCCACGTTACGTTACCGCGTCGTGTTGCACGGCAACGTCGTCGTGGGACGGCGCGTCACGTCGTAAGTCGACGTGCTCGATGCGCCCGCTCAATTTATGCTTCATTGTCTTAGAGATTACTTGTGGTTTGTGAATATAAAAACGTCAGAGAATATTTTTACTTTACGTTAACGTAATTTTGCACGCCTCGTTACCACCGCACCATTCCAAGTCGACGATGCCGAGACGTGGAGATGTAGACAGGCCTCGAGTTCATCGTTTAAATAGCAAAATATTGCATTCAATCATTAGTGTCAAAGCAGATCCGTTTATATCATAATTCGAATCGTCGACTCTTAGAGTACCATATATAGCTTTAACCAGAAAATAGAGCTAGTGAAAAAGTGCTCAGTGCGTCTCTAGTCCAAATTTGCACAGATCATTTTTAATGGAAGTAGCAAATGAGCATCAGTCCATCATCAGGGAGTGCGCAGACGGCAGGGGCAGGGGCACGCACCAGGGCGGGGGGCGCTTGGCGCGGCGCTGCGCGCGCAGCAGCAGGCGCTCGAGCTCGGCGCGGCACGCGCAGTGCAGGAACTCGCGCGGCCGCACGCCGCGGAACACGGCCGCCGTCGACGGCTTCACGTTGTAGAAGATGATCGTCTGCCCGCGCGCGTGGAAGTCCTCGATCAGCGCCTTGATGCCCTGCCGACCGTCAGGATATTCGGTAAACGTCAGTAGACGCTCGATGCGCAATATAGGCGCAAAAACCCGCAAGTTTGAGTTGGGTCGATTCGATATTTTAAAATGAAATTAAAATAAGGTACGTATATTAAAATTGTCCCATAAAAGTCATCCTTTACAATAATCGTTTTTTTTCATTTACTGTCATGCGTATGAAAATCTTTTTTACTTTGAACATTTTTAAAACGTTTTTAAATATTTAGGTAGGTAGTTCACCGAAACTAAAGTTGCTTTGAGTAATTTGGAAACTGTGAATAATTTTATGGTTACTGACGAAATCGAATTAAATCGACCTTATGGCACACTGCAGCGGCAGTTTTGATATTAATACCTCCGATCGGTCATGAACAGTGCGAGCGCCCCGTGTCGGTGGGCGGGGTTACCTTGGCGGCGGTGAAGTCGGCGGCCTGCACGTGCGAGGCGTCGAGCACGAGCGGCAGCGAGGGGTCCGCGGCCTTGCGGAGCGCGCGCCGCACGAACTCGGCGGACGGGAAGGCCAGCGCGCGGTCCACCGTCGCCACCACGTGGGCCACGCCGTCGCTAGACTGCAACACACAAACACACGCCCCTGCATTCACTCACCAGTAAGTCATATCAAAAATGGTTGAAACATCGAACCTTAATTCATTTATTGTCATGAATCCACGTGAGAATTCTTAATAATGTTCGCAAAGGTGTGCGATGTTATTTGACCTGCAGTCTTCCCGCGTGGTGAATTCAACTTCTTCTAATTTGAAGAGGAAATTCGAGCATAGCAATATATTAAGCTTGTAATTGACATAGACATAAAGTTTGTGTTTTTCTTTCCATAATACACAAATAACAAAAAATGATAACAGGTAAATCGCTAAGAGTCTGAGTTTATAAAAAGAATTAAAATAACGTTTTATTTTAGTAAATCTTATTTTTATATTCAGGCTGTTAAATAACGATTCAGAAGAATCCTCACAACATGAAACACTAAACTATCCATAGTCGTAGGCAGTATCTATGAGCTTACCACAGCGCGGGTGACCCGCACGGAGGGCCTCGCGGAGGCGTACAGCAGGAACAGCAGGTTGACGGCGATGCCGATTACGATGCCGAGCTCGAGCCGCGTCAGCAGGCACGCCGCGAACGTCACCACCGCAGGGATTATGTCTAGCTCTACAACAACACGGACGTTGGGAAACATGCTCAAGAAATAACACAAAAAGTAAAAGGCAAAGGCAAAAAGATGTAGTTCATCATATCAGATAAAAAAGTTGTGCAAAATCGAGCGCATTTTGAGAATTGAATGGTTGAAACAATTTCATGCGTCGTTCTGTAAATGGAATTGAATAGTTTTTGTTTCGAATTGTGTAATTGCTATTGCATATGGCCTTGACAACTTCACCGGGTTGTTTGAGGCGAGTCCTGAATTGTATTGTTAAATCTTGTTGTAGGTCATGTGAGAGGACTAAAAACATTAACCTATCTTTATTTCTCTCCACCAATCCGAATTAGATAAGCTTGGTAGAAGTATGCTCCAGGCCTACTCCAATCGTGGCCAGACTACGCCCAGTAGTACAAGATAAAAAGGATTGTAGCCAGTATAATTCATAGTAAAAAAAATATTGTTTTCGATGGAATAAAGGCGCTTTGTCACTAATTATACACAAAAACTAATTAGTCACAAAAAGGTACTCACTTTTAGTCCTCCAAATAGGTTTGAAGACGTGAAGTTCCATCATGAAGACCACAGCGGCAATGATTACCGCTGCTAATGATGCTTTAGGTATGAAGAAGAAGTACGGAGTGAAATACTGAAAGATAAAAATAAATAAGCCTGAAAATAATAATCTGCCTGTAATGTAATTAGGGGCCTAGCTATTTTACGAGTAACCGTGATGGAAATTACAATTAACGAAAAGGAAAATCCAGTTGCTTCCAAAATTCCCTATATCTTTCTTGATAACGAAGGTAATGGTTGGAGGTGGTGGTAGAAAAGTTGTTTGAGTAACATCTACGTGCGATGTGGGTGTGTACCTGCAACGCGAGCAGCACCAGCGCGCCGGTGTAGAGGCCGCCGGCGGGCGAGGCCACGCCCGAGGCGTGGTTGACGGCGCCGCGGGACAGCGCGCCCGACACCGGCATGGAGTCCACCAGCGACGACGCGATGTTGCACACGCCCAGCGCGACCATCTCCTGCGTCGCGTCCACGTACTTGCCCTCCGCTGGAATGGCACAACACTCACAATGGCGTCCGCACTGTGCGTGCGAATCGCCCATGCAACCTCATTGTAGTGAGTCGTTGAATTAATGGCCTGTCTTGGTCTGATCTTTCGCAGTCATATTGAGATGACAAAAGTTCAATTTCATTACAACTTAATAGTAAAAAAAAACACAAAGTTGGATCAAACTCTGACAAATATAAGATAAAGAAACTGACAAGCTACAATCAAATCTCGAATTTATCTTATATCTTGACAAAAATATATCAAAAGTACGTAAAGCATAAGAAAAACTTGCCTCTATCACTTCAAAAAAAATTTTTCATTAAAACTTTACAAACTCAATCAAATATGGTACTTACAAAACACCTTAGCGAGTGCGATGTTCTCCAAGATGGAGAGCAGCGGCACCACGAAGATGGCGGAGCCGAGCGTGGACGCCATCTCCATGAACGTGTACGTGTGGTTTCCCACCGTAGCTGAGAACGGCGGCGGCGAGATCTGGGGCAGTCCTGGCTTCACTTCACCTACAACCGACATCTATTAATATAAAACATGCAAAATACACAGGCTGGATAAAAAATCCAAAAAACATTTGCTCGAAGCTCTTCTACAGCTATACATCAGAGTCGCTCAGCTCGCAAACTTTACTACTAGCGTTATGTAACAATATTTGAAACTTGCAATCCAGTTTTGGTTTCATTCGAGGGCTCACCAAATTACTCTAAATCTGCACATAAGGAGATGATATTGCCGCATATTTAGGAGATTTATTACGGTAATGGTAAATTTCAATATTAACAAAAGTGGATTATATTCTAATAATCTAAAATATGTCAACTGACGGTGAAGTGTCGTCATGTTACGCTCGTGTTGTTAGTAACTTATATATCATACCAGTGAGGACAAACGGCGTCTGCTTCTGCGTATCGAAGTAATACGCTAAGGCAGCACAGAAGAGCACGACCAGTATGTTTCTGGTGGTAGACAGGAACCACAGTGCCTGGCTGACGAAGGCGCCCAGCCGGGAGCCGCCCTCGCCGCCCTCGCCCACGGCACCCTCCGCGCTAGGCGACCGCTCAGAACCCACTTTGATATCTTTTACTTTCTGGAACAGGAAGAAATGGAATAGATTATCTTACATATGCGTATAATGAAAATCGTTATTACTAAACATTTTCTTGAATTAGTTAAACGCGGGGAAAGTAGTTTATAACAACTACAATACTATCAAGAACATTATAACAACTAAACTAAAATGGTTCAATAAGGAAAATCTAAAG
>DWJS01000191.1:0-13111 GCA_018248975.1 Codatractus imalena | reverse complement strand
TCGCTCTCATTACACATATGAAGACTTCATGGCTCTCATTACCCAATGCGTAGGGTAATGGGAGCGAAAGTAGGATTAAAAAAAAACCTGATTTTACCTATGTTAGGCTATATATTTTTTATGTTTCTTGACAATTATTGAAAGACGGATAACTAAAAGACTGGTTAGTGGTCTATAAATGTCTGTGATTGTAACCGAAACTGTATTTTTATTTACTTTTCCTTACATGGCTCCAATTCCCCCACTCTCCCCTACATATGAAAGTATATATGTTACTAACATAAAAAATAAAAAAAACATTTTTATCTCTGTTTTTCTGTCTGTTTATTCCGGCTAATCTTTGAAACGGCTGGACCGTTTTTAACCGGACTTTCACTGGCGGATAGTTCATGTTATATGGAGTAACTTAGGCTACTTTTATTTTCGAAAAAATCTAAATTTTAGCTCGTTTTTTTAAATTGCAAATATAAATTGTGCCATAGCCACGCGTGGCGCAGTCATCTAATTAGATTATAAATTTCCTAACTGACTTTATCAGGCCAATTTAATCTTAAACACAACAATCAAATTCGAACATTCGGACAAAACAACAGTCGAAATTACCTCAAAAGTACCATAACACTTGCAACGCGTCCGTGACCGTCTCTGTATTACCATACATAAATATTAAAACATTTAAATTTGAGTCTCAATGTCTGTTTAAGCGTCGGCCACTTAGCGTCAGACCAAGACTTTACAAAGTAAACTAAAGTTGATGTTATCTCATACCTTAGAAGACCTTAAAGATTTTTTTACAACACAGACCACTGGTGTACCTCTCCCCAGTCATTTTATATTGCTTGTTCTGCTGACATACAATTAACACTAAGTGGTAACATTATTTTACAAGTAGCTATGTTTATTAACAATAAAAGGCAACCAAAATATGTAGAGCATATAGTGTGCTTGGCGTTTATATTAAGATGCAAAAAGTACAGTTAGTTTTTCATTATACCTTATACATTGCAGTTGTATTGTTACGTTAAACTTTACCTGTGTCACCTATTATTATTTATATGAGCTTATAGAAAATACTGAATAAAAGTGGCTAAGTTGATAGTAAATATTTGCATCAACATTCTTTTTATATGTAAGTAGGTAAAGAAAATGCAAAACCTTGTACTCAGTTTACACGCGCACACACATAGTAATTGTAAAAAATAGAAAAATCAAACGCAAGCCTTTTTATAATGAGATAAATTACTTAATCGACTTCAATATCCATTGAATTTTGACCTAAAATGTTTGTACCCAAAAATAGGAATATTAATACTAAAAAATGTTGTTTGCTGAAACGCCAAATATAATTATGAGAACATAAGGCGTTCTATGTATTATCCGTATCATAAAAGCTGTAAGCATCCTACAGCTAAGCTACAGTGACCATTTAACACACAATGCATGGTCTTGGATTATTATATACATTAAAAACTATTTAATATGTATCGTTACTTTATCAACTTGCATAAATGACACGTAGTATCATATAAATATTATTCATAATCTCTTGCATATGTAAGTAATTTATTATAATACGTATTTCGTTATTTTGTTAACCTAACATTTATATTGATAACGTGGAAAAAATAAGTTATTTATTATTATAAGATCTATGTAGCGTAATAAAAATATATAAATAATCATAATTACATAGTAATATAGTACACTCGGTACGACAAATTTACATCTGTAATTGAAGAAATTGGACAATGCATAAGTATTCGTCACTCATATACCATCCGTCATTGTAGAAAATATATAAATCAGAACAATGTTGACCGACAAGTTGCAAGCAATCCACTAAGTTACGCAACATCAAACACTGTTGTAAAGCTACTGTCAAGTTCTCTTGAGCAGCGCTATATGTTACAATCCAAAACTCAACCTTTATTGTGATCATTATGTAGTAATCGTTAAGGGCTTCGAGCAGTTTGCTAGCTTACGACAGATGGATTAGTATTTTTACTAATTCATACGAAGGCAGTTTAAGGATTTTCCGATTTCTCCCTTCATTTAAATTTTATTATTTCCTTCTTTATTTCGGATGAGCTCTTGAAGCATAATTATAAGCAGGAAAGTGATCCGAAACAAACATATCGAATTACCATAGCTGAAAGGATTTGGCTAGGTACTAATTTCGTTAACGATTTAAACCACAATTTATGTTTCTATGTCTATAATATTTGAGACTTAAATACCAGGAGTTACTTTAAACACTATGTAATAAGAAGTCCAAGGCCTATCCAAAGTTTATTTAAAACTGTTGAAAATTATTGTGACATTATAAGTAGTTTGTGATGAGACGTCGATGTTAATTTAGAATGAGCTAGTTGACTCGTTTTATGACATCGTTTTAAGACTCATATAACAACCCTGTGATGTCCTGAACCAAATACAAAGTTGTTTTAAAATAAGGCCACACATTTGCATG
This sequence comes from Codatractus imalena, assembly GCA_018248975.1. Classification (NCBI taxonomy): domain Eukaryota; kingdom Metazoa; phylum Arthropoda; class Insecta; order Lepidoptera; family Hesperiidae; genus Codatractus; species Codatractus imalena. Next base: position 10,641 of record DWJS01000191.1, on the reverse strand, counting down.
CATGTTGATAAATGTAGATCACAATACACATAGTTTACTACGCACGCCAAAGCTTTTTACAAAACTACCCGACTTTTCTATATCACATTCAATAATTCCAACTGCTGACCCCCTTCCAAACATTTTCACTTTCTAATTTTTCAGTGCAAAAATAACAACACTATATTCAAAAAAGTATTCTACATGCGCAAGCAAAACCAACAGCAAACCTTTGAGAGGCTGTGTTCAAGTAATCTATACTATTCTCAGTCGTAAATACATATATTGACAATTTATCATCAAAACGGGTCATTTCTAATATGATTGGTCTACTTATATGCGTCTTGCGCAAAGCAAGTCTTCCACATCATTATAATACACATAGACATCGCAAAAGGCAGTGCACGTACACGCCTGTACACGCCCAGAAGCTCTACCAAGAGCATTAGTTAAAAATTGACAATTCATACAAAACTTGGTCGTTGCTCTGTCGTGCACAACATGTTAATGTTTCATCATACTACGACACCAATTCGTCCAACGCCTTATCCCTATTGAATTGATGTTTTTCCAGCGCCGCCGTAACTTTTCCCTCCGAAAAACCAAGATCCATCAGCTCGCCCAAGATGAGAAGGACTTCAATTATCTGGAAAATTCGTTAGAAACAAAATTATAATTGATTAATTAACAAAACACTTAATGCAATTTATTCTATATGGGTTAAATTTTTAAACAACTAGCGTTATTTAAGCTTATTCACGGTTTATTTACTAAATGCCAAACTTAAATTACTGTTTCTAAAGGTTTTATTAACCGACTTCAAAAAAGGAGGAAGTTCTCAATTCGTTTGTTTATTTATGTGTGTTACCTCAGAATTTTTTACTGGGTGAAGCGAAATCAATGTTTTTTTGTCTTAATTAAAAGCTGGTACTTTCCCTGTAGTCCCAGTTTATACACATCTGCCGAGTACTTTTAACCTATCCTAAATAATGCGTATTAAATTGACTTCGATTTCATCTATTTATTTATGTTTGTTACCTTATAAACTCCGTTATTTATCAAACGATTTGAAAATATATTTTTTGTTGAAAAGGGGATACTTACAAAGGGGTTCCATTTTAACTTCATTGGCTTCTAAGTTACAGCAGGGAACTTCTCAAATTCCAATAGGAATGGTATAGTGATTAAAATATTCCTACATTTATGACAATCCAAGACTACGCACTAGTCTACGCATCTACACGTACATGTATCGTACCCGCGCTCAGCAGACAATAAATTCATTGATTATGAACAAATATAACACAAAACTATGACGCAAATAAAAATACCTCGACCGTAATAAATCACTTTATCCAATTAGTGTTCATATGAACTATGTAAGGTCGTTGACGTTGTTTTTTAATCATTCCAGTTACAGACAGCTTAACTAGATTTATGTCGTAAATATAATACTAAAACCGTTAGACATTTGAAGGATAAATAGAGCACAAATTGGAAATAGTGAAGTAAATCAATTTACCTAGAGGACTGGAACAAATCGACTGATAACATAATATATTATGTAAAGTTAAAATACTAACCATAAAATAACATACAACATTAAGTTGGAAAAACAGATCAATTCAACAGATTTTTGTGTGTGTGTGTGTGTGTGTGAGTGTGTGTGTGTGTGTGTGAGTGTGTGTGTGTGTGTGTGTGTTGTGTATATGTACCTATGTGTCAATTTGTGTGTTTGTGTGTTGAGTGACATCTTTTTGTCTGTAGAATTGCAGTTCCCAAACATATCTTATTTTTATTTAGTTGTTTTTCTTTGAAAATTTTTAATCATGAGTGTTCTTAGGTATGATTAAAAATATCTATTCATTTCATCAGTTCTTAGTCATGGAGCTATTTTAATTTTTTGAATTATTCCTTATACTGGAGATCTTGCTAGAATATCTATACTCTCGGTGCCGACCGATCCGTTTACATAGGTTAGTAGTAAGAGAGTGGTCAAGTTACAAGCACTAGGATAATATTGAGCGTTTAGTTGGAAAGGAAGCTGGTCCGATAACCGAGCTAAGAAGAATATCCAAACAAATCTTGACCCCTAGTATGAATCTAGATAACTTATAAAAACAAAATCGAAAGTACTTTCATTTGATACGTCCACTATCAGCGCCTCTAGCGGAAACATGGAGAAAAATCGATGGTATTAATTTTTCAGTTTCGTATTTAAAGACTAATTTTGACGATATTAATTACTACATTGTCAATGTATGTACGTATTGATACTAAATTGAATTCGTTTTACGCAACAGCAAAATGTCGTACGAAGGTACTGGTTGGTTGCTTTTAAATTTTCACGGCACATCGGGATAGCGCTTGACCATGCTCTTGCCACAAATAAAATGTAACAACAACTTTATTTAAAAGACCTAAGATTTCTCTGCTTTCCGATATATAGAAATGGACAATAAATGGAATTTAAATAAACAAACCGCATCCAAATACATTCTTCCGTTTAAGCGCTACCGCAGCACTAGTAGCCGCCACAAGTTGCGATCGAAATTTTTCATAAACTTTCTACCGTATCGTGGAAAATGTTCGGTGGGTTCTGAGCTATAAGCTACAGTAGTATAGTTCGGTGGGTCACCGTTCGTTATTAGTGGCCTCGTTTTGTCGCACGCTCGCTAGCCTGCGTCTTGCACCCAATCTCGCTCCGAACGCCGTAAACAACTCAAACGGGAAGTGAACGATTTGTGGATGGATTTATCTGACCGCTAGTGATTGCCATTAATAGTTTATGGCTCATCTTACCCAATTATGACTAGTGGCCCAGCGTGCAATAGACCTACGAGTACAATACCAGTACACAGAAATAGGCGTCAATTTTTTAATACTTCTTTTTGGGTCCGGAGTTATTAACATAATTTGAATAATAGTTCCCAAGGATCACACAGTCAAAGTGAAGATTGTAGTAACATGCATTTAGTATTTCCAAAGCCTTAAACCGTGTATACAAATAAATATTCATATTACTTAAATATGCTTCAATACATAAAATATGGATGTAAAAATCGCCACTATTTATTCATTTAGGATGAGAGCAAAAATATAACTAAGTATCACTCTGTAAAACCCTCTCTTTATATGGTTATTGGTTAGAAAGATCGAATACTGTTTCTACTCATATATACATTTATTTTAATATCATGAATATCGTCACACTTATGCCCTGTTCGGATAAACAAAATGTTTTCTAGAAGCATAGCTTTCCCAAGGAACACTCAATGTACATAATCCAAGCACATATTCATTTTATTAGTTCCAAAAAATCAGATACAATTATAACATAAAATTTATGAGAACAAACTCACCTTTTTATCATTATCGCCTACTAAGCTGCAGACTCTTGCGACCCTGTCAATTGGAAACCCCATGCTGTGTATATTCTGACACAGGCGTTGAATATTTGGCGGCAAAGTGTCAAATGGGTTTGGTAAACGCTCAATCTTCTTCCAATAGTGTTTCTCCACCTTCTTAAAGCTACTGAAAGACCTGGGACCTCCTGGGCTAGTAGCCCTCTCCATAGCTCTCAATTTAGCTGAAGCCAATTCTTCATTCAGTTCTTGTACGATATCTGGTACACTACGAGACCTAGATTTTACAATGCCCTGGGAACTCACATGAGAATTTTGATTTTGGTCATCTGGAGTTCTACTCTCAGCAACTGCATTATAGTCATGCCCCACATACTGCATAGGTACATGTGGGTAATGGAAGTAGTATGGCTGAGGAATGTACGAAGATCCATTTGGTGCTTGCGTAACCTCACCCGAGGTTGTTGGTAGTTGACTGTAATATGGATCATTAACGGCATAGGGTTGAGATGGTATTAAATAGTGGTAATTGGGCACATATACATTCTCTATGGGCATAGGGTTATCACAGACAGGTTCTGGGATGTAGTAGCCATTTGACACAGGGTAATGTGGGGGTGTGGCGTAGATGATACCTGGACCCTGTATTTGTTGTTCAAGGTATGCATTAGGTAGGTAAGTGACACCTTCAATTTGTGCCTGCGTAGCACAGTTTGCATAGCCAGAATACGACTGGTCGGGATACGCTTGAGGTTGGCAACTAACTGCTGAGTCCCTCTGACTCTGTAACACCTGCGCTAACAACTCCATGTCATTTATTGTCTTCAGTTCCACATTATCGAATGGGCTCGACGTGTCATTTTCAAAATCCTTAAATGTTAGCATTTCAACATTTTGATTGTATTGCGGTATCTTAGCTATTTTTGAGGTTAACTTTAGCTCCTGTAATGGGTCCGGATCATCTAACAGGTTGTTTTGTTGGTAACTAGACTGGACCTGTATGGGTTGCAAAATGTTATGTTGGGACTCAGTCGATGTACATGCATAATTGACTTCGGTAGCAGCGCATTCAGTATCCGGGCTGTTTTGTGTTGATGTGTCAACTTTATCAACCTTATCGTCCGGGGAGATGGCGCTGATTTCGTCAGTGCTAGGGTACGAGACTTCGGAGACGCTCAATTGTTTTAACTTCTCCTCAGCTTCAGCGGCGGCGATCGCGTCAAGCTTCTTTTGCTTCACCTCCTCGAGTAGTTGCAAGCGATGGCGCCGTTCGCTTTTCTTTATTTCTTTCGCGCTCCGGAGCTCTTTCAGTTTGGAAAGTACGTTCCGCTCGAAAGTAGTGCAATACTTAGCTGTTTCGATCACTCTCTTGGCTCGCGCTGGGGACTCAGCCACGCCGTACGGCAATTCTATACGCGGCGGCCGTTTGTACTTCTCTGATATTTTTACCGGAACATCGTCCATATAATCCCCCAGATGTGACATATCAACGTACCTCCGCTGGGGAGATAGCGATAGTAATCAAACAATGAGATGACAAAGTTTGTTCCTCGTATACTTTTTGCACTTTTAAGGTTACATCGTCCTCTTCCAACGTCATCACTTGGGGCGCTACGCTCAAGCTGAGAGAACTAGCACTGCACACTTATTACTAGTTTCCATAACTACTAAAAACAATTTTTACCACGCACAATATAATTTTTATGATAAAATTTGTATTTTCTGATTTGACAAAATCATTTGACGTCAAATGTCAAATTATCTTTTTATGAGCGCAAGGCCAAAACAATCACATGACTTTTATTCGGAAAGTCTTACAACATCAAATTCTTATTTATATTTTCAAATGAATCATTTTGAATTTCGTATGCACTAAAATTTTAATACAAATACAATATTTACTGTAATAAAAGGCATAAGACGTGTTATAACATTATTAGTACTTTAAACAATTTTATTAATTTGTTACTGGCTCAAAATGGAACGGTGGTAAGTTTGAAATAAAAAAAATGCAACAATCACGTGTACTTTACTCTGAATGTCGTCAGATGTCGCTAGTTTTACTCGCAAAAGTCATGGCGGATTTTAGTCATTCTTTTGAAGAAATAATACGTATTCGTGGGTAGATTTATAATTATCAGCGTCGAAATATTAATAGCCCGTTCTGTTCGTACGGAGGAAGCCCAGCGACAAGCACGCCTAACTGACTACGGCATCATTATCATTACTACACGCTATCGAGGACGTTTGACGGTTCGTCTCGGATTTCGGTGGTACAGTAAATTGGGAAAAAATAGTAAAATTTCGACGTCACACCGTACTAATTAAACATTACGTCTAGCATGACGCAATAACCGATCGTACACGCCGCACGTCATCAAATTTAACGGTCGGACAGGTTGGTGTGCCGGGTATTTCTGATACTGCTAACGGAATAACTGTGGAACATCTCGTGATTGGAGCTTTCTATGTGCAGATATCGGATCAGGTATGAATGAAGGCGCGCCAATAATGTACCACGGAAGCAGTGGGCTGGGTGGACCGGGGCCGGTATACATGGTACAGGGTCAAATTGAGAGGCAGCCGCCGCGCCACTACCCGCTGGAAATGCTACAAATGATGGGCGGGGTGAGTTCACGCGGGAGCGGTTCCCCGGGCCAAGGGACGCCACGGCGATGGCAGCCTCGGAATCGCCCGCCTCCTAAGGCTGATAACAGTGCTTTTGGATACGATTCGGATGACTCCAGCTTGTCCAGTAATGCCTCTGGATCCAACAAATCTGTTGAAAAAGGTATGTCACGATTTGTTTGTATACTCACCATATTGAAATGAAATGGCTAATTTTGTATACTAAACCACTCAAGAGTACATTACATATATACACAATGAATGTGAATCAAATTTGATAATTCCCACTTACCCTCTATTTTATATATAACTATTGTGCCACTAGCTATTGAACGATTTGATTTTCATCATTGTGGGCACATGTCATGTTAGTATTAGTACTTGGCTGGGTATTTACATAAAATATCTATAGTGACTGCCTACAACTAATGTGTTACTGTTAATGTCTGTCATTTCTATGTAAATTCATGGCCAAATTTAAACCCAAATTGTAAAGGTTTAAAGATAAAATGGTGAGTTGGAACCTTCTAAAGAAATTCCTTTCTATACAAGTTAGATATTCTTTCAAGTTTGAGTCTATGGTATAAATATGTCACTGCATAGCTATACAAATACAGGCTTTATTTAGAAATGCTTATGCATTAATATATTTTGCGGCTCAATATTATTAAACTATATTTATGTCATGTATATTAAAGTGATATTTTATTATTACTGAGTCTTACAACTTACTGTAGCTGCAATTGATTTATCATCCCAAACATTGTCTAGAAACTATTCTATATAAAAAAGCTTTAACAAATATCATGATGATCCAATAAAGTAGAGAGGAATCTAGAAAAGGTACTTTGAAATGAGAAAGAACAAAATTTATATCATGATCTGCATCATATTCAATTTCAATTTTAATCCACGTTTAAAATGACCACAATTCAGATTCTGCAAGCAACATGTTATAGTTTGCTAATTCCTATATGTCAGATACACTTGTAAATATATGGTATCTTAATGTTTTGACCTTGTCAATCTTACAAAATCAGTTATATCAGTTGTTATATGACATTTATTATAAAGTCAACACCATATTTATATAATCCTGTCATATAATTTGTTCTATTGTCAAATAAAATAAACTAAAACATCATACAAACCTGTCACAAAATTATATAAAATTCTATATACAAAAATATATGGCTACATATCTGGACATATCCATGGTTGTTATTCACAAAAGTCCTTTTTTCTCCACTAGTTTGGCTGGTTTTGTTTAGACCTGATTGCCTCCGGTGACCAGTCATTCTTGAATCTTAATAGACATATTTCTACAACTTATGTTTCTGTCTTATAGTATAATAAGATAAGATGGACATACATAACATGACCAAATAGATTTTTAAATTGGTAAGATTTTCTGAAATAATACAAGCTCCTTTAGGAGAAAAAATCTTCAAAAGAGCATACAGAGCATTATTTGTGGTTATATATTCTATGAGAAATAAATGTGCAAAGATGAATGAATAAATATTTCTACTGTTTAAGCTGTAGGTTGTCTCTGTCAGCCACTTAGTGTTTGAGTTTTGATAAGTAGATATTTGTGTAAATCTAGCTTGCAAGTTGAAAAAAGGTTATTTATTGCTTTAATACTTTTTCAGTAATTTGTTAAATACTAGACTTTCCTTTTGGGGATGATTTTAATTATTTATATCTTTTCAATAATTTATGTGTAGGTTTGCGAATTTTGTTCTATCTAGACAATATTACAAATCCATCAACATATCATACATACTTTAATTCACTGTAGCAGAAATTCTTATGGCTTTTCAGCTTCAAACTCAACTATATTCTGTCTTATAACAAGATTTTGTAGGGTAGAAATATGAGCCCTTTCAGCTTAGATATACACAGCTGTGATCGACTAGGGGTAGGACTTCTGTAATTTTTTAAGTCACCTATCTCTTTATTAGTGGTAGTAACCATCTGCCGAGATGGGAAGCGAGTTTGTGGCGTCTATAATGGACATCTGAGATAGCACTACTATACAGCTATGTAAGGGTGGCAAGCGTGTACCCTGACCCACAAGTGACACGAGTGACACGCCGTGTTCAGGTCAGTACGAGAAGGGCGAGCGAGAGGAGACGGCGTGCCGCGAGTGGCGCGGGCGTGCGCGCCGCGAGCCGCGCCCGCGCCGCGCCGCGCCCGAGCGACACCTGCACGCCGCGTACCCCTTCCAGGTCAAGTTCACGCCCGACGACCTATTGAACGGTCAGTACCACCCCTCATTACCTGAAACCATGGGTCTCTTCCCACTACTGGGGAAGGCCTGGAGCATCCTCCACCACGCTACTCCAATGCGGATCGGTGGAGGGGTTAGTGGCGAACCTGCGTTGGAAGTTTTCAAACCGCCCATAAGGCCTCCAATGTGGCTTAACGCCTGCTATTTAAGGATAACAACCGGAACCGACGGCTTAACGTGCCCTCCGAAGCACGGAACCTATACAATCTATCACCTGTATAATCCGGATTTATCCTGACAATCGTATTTGTTATACATGTATCTTTTTATGTTACTTATTTACTTGCGACCAAAAAAAATAACATCATTGAGTCAACACAATTCCCGGATTGGATGTATTCACGTTTCTTATCATATTGCTTACTCTGTTTAAGTTAATAAAGATTATTTCTATTTTTAACATTTGATAGTAGATAGTGTTCACCTTTAATTTATATTATACTAATAATACAAAATAAAACTATGTGCACACACACCTTTACTTATGATTGTACTGTATAGATGCTAAAGTAACATATCGATGATTCTACAAATCCATTGTAATCTACAAAACTGTATTCTACAAATAATCATTTTGTAATAATCAATGTTTAATTGCAGGCTCAGAATGGGACACACTATCACAAGAGATTTGGGATAAATTCATCAAATCACAGCAGACTGAAGACACATTTAGGAAGAAGATGAATCTCTGGAAATACCTCTTTGTCACAATCAGGGTAAATTTTATGCAGTTTTATATGACATAAAAGTAGCACTGACAATTCAACTAATGTAACTAGCCACTACCATATATGGACATCTATTGTCAATCCCAGGTAACATTGGAGATATATTGCTTCTCCCAAGGACCAAGCTGGAATGCCTCATTTAAGCGTTTTCCTGCACCATTTAAATCAGAACACATTAGTGATTAAGGTTAACAAGGCAGAAATAGGTGTAGTAAATACCTCCAGAGATCAATCACGTAATTAAATAAACTAAAATTGAAAAAAATATTTCACAGGCACTATTCCCTCGCTATAGTCTTTATGTGGTGGGTTCGACAATGTCGGGCTTCGGGCTGGACTCGTCCGACATGGACCTTTGCCTACACGTGCGGGCCCTGGCCGGGGTGGAGCCCCGAGCGCACGCGTTGCTCCACCTCAACTATATACTGGGTTATATCAGAGGTTTCGATCCCGGTGAGTAGCGTCTAATTTATGTCTCATCAACATGCCATTACTATGCCACTACAGGACTTGTTTTCTCACGGGGTGAGATTATAGGCGACAGTCACAGTGCACGAATTTGGTAAACATTACAACACAAACTTTACACATGTTTGAAAACCTCTTGGAGAATTTAAGTATGGGTTCTGCATTGCTTATAAAGCCACCGAGGTAAACGGGTATTCCAACGTCTTAAATGGCGGGACAAATATTAACGGTCTTTTACGTAAAGGTGTGAACATTTTCAGCTGCTTATTATCCGAAAAACAGACTATAAGTGATATATGAATTATAATCGTGGTAAATCAAAAATTATGGATAAAGTATTTGCACTCATCCATATTGAAAAAAGTCCACTATCCAATAATTAGATGCGGAGCTGATCCAGGCTAAGGTGCCGATATTGAAGTTCCGCGACGCGCGCAACGGACTGCAAGTGGACCTTAACTGCAACAACCTGGTGGGCATCCGTAACACCAATTTGCTGCATTGCTTCTCTCGCAGTGAGTAATTTACAATTTGAGTAATTTACAATTAAATCTATTTTGGGTTAAGCTTTAAATGTATATGTCATAATTTAATTTAAACTCCGATGAAAAAACAAGGGCATTACAAGAGTATCAGTGTTAATTTTACCTTTTTTTGTTTGAAAGATCTTAAGAAAATCTGTTCAGTCTTTCAAAAACTTTTTTTAATTTTCAATACAATCCAATATTTTTATATTAGGCTATGTATATATTTTTGGAAGAAACAATAGAAAGTTCTACAAATATTACAACAAGAGTGGCTAACTAGCGGAGTGACCCGTCCAATTTTTCCCTGCTCCTGAACTTTCTTATCTTTGTTGATCCATTTTATGTACATGAGCTGTTGCCATGCGCTTTGAAATATTGTTTTAATGATGCTATAAATTACAGTATATTGATTTTTGAACCATTATCAATATAGTTAGTGTATTTTATTTTACATTTGTTTTGAAAAAATCATATGAATAACTGTAACATATTAATATGTAGGATTGTACTTTTATTTACCTATTTATTTTTAAAGGTGTACCTACTTACGTTTAAAAAGTGGTACTGCATTGAATAGTAATCCTTATTTTTAGTTTTTTCGTTGATTAATTTTTTGTTTAATATAATAAGTTTCTCATGTATTGTAATAG
>DWJS01000190.1:0-13118 GCA_018248975.1 Codatractus imalena | reverse complement strand
GACTATGGCCTAAATCCTTCTCACTCTGAGAGGAGACCTGTGCCCAGCAGTGGGACAAAAATGGTCGATGATGAAATTGTTAAATTTAACTTAAGAATTTCATTAACGAATTAGCTATAAAATAACTTCGTACTCTACCATATTTTTAACACTATCAATATTATTAAGTGGAAGGTATAAATCGATGTCGTTCCCGGGTTTTGTAATTTCATAGCAGTCGATAAACCATGCCGGAGTTGGCCATTAATATGTACCTTCTTCACCTGCTAGTAGAAATATGAACTCTTAAAATGTATTGTTTAAATTTATTTTTCTATTGTCACGCAATAAAATGAATCCATTGTGAATTCGATTCCATGGTAAAAAGAGGATAACAAAGCGAAATGTCCTAATCAATAAACCTGTACCACGAGGCTTAGAAAGCCGTTTTTTATGAAGCGGAGCCCTCAAATCATTACGTAATTATCTCGTCAACAAGAAGACAGGACGCCACAGGAAATCTAATCAAAACGTCGTAAAGATAAAGTAAAGATCCCCGGCCCTTTTCTGGGGCGTCGCTCACCGTTACATGACCGTGACCGCGTAGATGGACGATGACTCGCTGTTTTGACGGCCCTTCCTACGGCCGGCCTTATTACTTACTGGTCTTCATCTCGTAGCGTCAATTGCCTTAAATTGGACCTTCTGATTGCTCAGTGTTACTTGAATGCATACCATTCTACCAGTTACAGAAGGGCTTCGATCTAGATTTAGAAAATATTGTAGGTATATTAAGAAAATAGAGAAAACGACATTTTGGAATTGCTTCCTCAGGGACGTCAAGCTTTCGCAGGGGTTTTTGTTAAGGGATAGATAGGATGTATTCGATGTAGAAAGTTTTAAGTGGCACGGGACCCGGTAACACGATAGAATGGAGCGCATTTTTATCGTTACTCTAATTAGTCCTATAAAACCATAAATGGATGTCCAATATTATGTTACTGCCGGTTCTTGGCATCTAATCATACTGTTACATGTGCGGGCTAGTAAAAATAATGATAGCCGTTCCTAGCCTCAAGAGCGTAGTAACTAGAACGGGAACATAAATGCTGGGATTTCGCATATGCAGCTATCTATTACACTGTACAATTTCCTCGTTACTAGTAACAAACGAGAAACCGACAAGCGTTTATGGTAATTCGCGAGCCGCTGCGCTAGTATTGTGTACTTGGACCTAGAAGGGAATGCTTTACCGTTATGGCGAACTTGGGCGAACTCATGTCCGTTTCTAGTATAATGTTAGCTTGAAAAGTTAGGACAGTCACGATTCCTGTGAGGGATTTAAGGCGTGTTGCTTTATTACCTATTGATATTAGCTTTGTTAAATTTGGAAATTAAAAAGGTTTATTTCCCTATTTAGTCTCCTCTTGACTTGAATTTAAAAAGAGAAAAAGGAAATTGTTATTAGACTTTTTTCATTTCTGAAATATAAAACAAATGTAGTTTTTATTAATTTTTGCTCACGCACGTTGAGGGCCCCCAAGGTCCGGGGGCCCCGTATAATTTATACGGCAAATACGGCGGTAGCTACGCCTCTGGTTGCTAGTTTGCATTAAATCAAATTAAGAATTCAAAATATCCATGGCTGATTACAAAAAGAGACGACTTAAAACGACAATTAATCTTAAAACGACAGTACACTCGATCAAGCCACCTTTTAAACAAAAAAATAATTAAAATCAGTTCACCTATTTGGGACCTACAATGATACACATGTCAAACTTAAGCTTTTACTAAACCCTTATTTGTACATCGTCAATAAAAACAAACTTTCTCAGATAGTTTCTTTTTGCATGACTAACTTACTAGTAACTGCCACTAACTACTTTTACCGCTCTATCGCTCTATTGTTTTTAGCTAATGAAATAATAACTACATACCGACTGTACTATAGTCGGTATGTAACTGTTGTACGGTTTCAAATAATAAAAGGTTCTAAGCGCTATTTTATTTCTGATTCTAGTGGTTAAAACTTTGACAATACTTCATGTCAACCATGCGACCGACAGAGGTCACTATGGTTTATTATGATCATATAACTGCAAATGACCTCCAAAATTATATAAAGTTACAAGCGTTTGAGTTTACCGGCCTATTACCGGCTTATTATGGGCTTTTAAACCTGTAATACTTCATATATTCTATATATTCTGGTTGCACATTTGACACTGTATCTGTCTTTATTTTGCATATAAGCCTGTTTAATGGGTTTTGTACAAACTATACACGAATGAAATAAATTAACTCATAATACGTAGTAATTATATGAAGTAATTAATCCTGCTTGAATTCCATATAATCGGACTACAGTGATGCGCAGTATTAACACGGACTACTCAATCAAATCTCTAAAATTCGTAGATGTAGCTTTACATAACATCTCTTCGACAGACGTAATATCGGAAAGTCTAACATTAAAAGTCTATTTAAATAAATAATATGTACCTTAATAGTTCTATAGTCCGTATTACTAACAATCAGTACAGATACATACTTAACGTTATATATAGGTACATAAATTGATCCTTGCCGTCACAAATGAATAGGACGGATGTGTACCATTACAAATCCCGGCACAAATAGCCGCTTGTGTCTCATTCGTTACCAGTGTGCAATCGTTTAATAAGACAGCAAATTGAACTTATCAGCTATTTCTTCCTGATTTCTGTTATCAATCAAATTAGTTTGATTATTACGATAACAAAGATAGTAATTTCAGTTACTTGATACAGTGACAACATGTCTATCGGGCAAGTTTAAGCGCTCTCATGCTAAATACGCCCATTCGATTATGAATTTATAACGTTTATTGAGCGTATAAATGTAATAAAGGAATACATACATATAATAAGTGACAGACAAGGCCCAGCTTAAATTAGTGGATTTAAATGCCTTAATTTGTGCGCAGTTGGTTGCTTAGTTGCTTATTACATAGGTACCGTGTTGCTTATATAGTTTGACAAGTATTAAGAAAATATTTATGAAAATTCAAGCTCCTAATCCTTACACATATGGCGAAAACCTGTAGAATTATAATTTACCATAATGATTACTATATCTCTTCTCAAGTCTGTTTTCAGTGTATTTTTTAAAAATCAAGGTATGTCTTCTTAAAGTCTAATTATATAAATTTGTGATAAACCCAAAAGCGTCTATGCTATAACAAAATTTGTTTATGCTACAATACAATCATTAATGAGTCTTTTGAAGTACTACACGAAAATGATGATTAAATGCCAATAACAGCCGCGTTTAATGGCCACGATGTTGCTTAACCTGTCAACTGTTTTAATAAGTTTTGAGCAACGATCGATTCCATTGTACTTTAGTATGTCCAGTAAATTCGTCGGTAATATATAACAGTGTTAAGCGCTACTGTTCTAGTATAGATGATTCTAATTAGTTTATTCAGTGGTCAGAAGTAGCAACGTATTCGTAAGAAACCTACGTAAGGCTCCAATCCTATTTCTAGTTGATTACAGGTGTTAATGGGCAGCAGTGACTACCAAAAATCCACTGCATACTCCTTTGCTACGTCAAAGAGTATAAAAATGTTAACATGAACACGCTCCTCTATCCAGAACCAAGTAACCAACTTAAGAGATAGCTTTTAAATGAATCCTTAACAATACTTACACGCTCCTCTATCCAGAACCAAGTAACCAACTTAGGAGATAGCTTTTAAATGAATCCTTAACAATACTTAACGATTTCATGATAATCCACGTGAACTAAATCGAGGCCATAAGCTATTGACTGCTTTACGGAAAAAGTAATGGTGCCACATTGAAACTAGAAAGAGAAATAGACCGGAAACATGATATACTTACGTAGTATTACTTACGTAGTTAATTACGTATTATGGGTTTCATATTTTCAAGGATATTCAAGTGTAGATACGATTACATTTCGAGTGAATTTATCACATTACAATAAAATGTATGATATACTGTTTTAAATATTTTAACGTAGTGTATGTATAGTTCTGTTATGGTATTGAATGTTTTTTATTTATAAATGCCGTATGACTTCATATAGCGAAATTCTGTTACTGAAATATTTATTTGTAATTATTATTTATTTTTATTGTAAGCTTTATTGCTAACTCAACCGTGATTTGGAACTACAATTTGTCTCTATCAGCGTATTTATCATCCAAATCACTTTCACGTTGATGATAAGTTTTAAGACCAAGGAAATTCTTGCCCGCGTAGTTTCGTTCATAACTCATCGTGAATTAAAGTCAGCCACACTGCACAATAAGTTTACCACATCTACGGAAAGTATTAATGTTGGAATCAATTGAAATCAATTGGAAATAGTATAATCTTGAAGCACTATAGATCTAAATCTTAAATGGCGACATATAGATAGCGGATAGTATTGTATTGAATTTACTCTGCAAAATATTAATAAAACAATTTTGATTTAATACATTTAAATAAATAATAAGATCGCATATAATATTCTTATTAAAAATGTGCAAATATATTCAAGGTTTGAGTTGGCAAATAAACGACAAAATATGTTACATACAAAATAAAAATTATTATAAAATTTACCTTCTGGTGTTTTTAAAACGACTAACTACACACGCGATATTACAAAACAAAGATACAAGCGAATACTCGTTCGTACTCCATTTTTGATTTTAATCTGTCGTTCAATTAATACTTAATGCGTTTAATTACGGTAAACGTTTAGCCGCAAAATGTTGTAAATTAGTGTGTACTAGTAGTTATAGCACTCTAAAGTTGTCCTATTTGACAACACGTTAAAACATTCTATTTGAGATTTTGTTAACGATCTATTATGGCCAAATTTTAGCTACAAAATTCATGATAGTTTATTTTGACACAGTTTATTCGATATTCGGTAAACTTCATAAGTGTTGATTAGCTTATGTCAAATAATGTCGGCAAAGGCATAGATAAATAAATCAAAACTACAAATTTGAGGGTTCATTTTCATTGGTCGTTAGTCCGCTTTCTAGTTACGGGAGATTTCTGTTTAAGCATGCCGTAAGACCCGCATGCGGTAACCGTTTTCATAAGTCGATTGGAGTCGAATGAGGGGTACGAGAGATGTTTATTTTTTATCGTGTAAAGTTGGCAAAGGAACATGCAGTCCACCTGATAGCAAGTGGCCAATGCCGCCCATGGGCATTAGTAATCATCTCCAAGTACAATTAAATCATACCTCAGTTTGATCACAGATGCGTTGCTACCCCTGAGGACTAAGATGTTCGCCTCTCCAAACCGAAACACAAAAATTGCTTCACGGAGGATTATGACGGTGGCGGTGGTAAGGGTCGAACCTAAAGAGTTCTACCACCTTCAGAATTTTATCATTTCAATGATTTGCAACAAATTTGTCAACAACAATAACAAAAACAAACAATAATTACTAAAATCACGTCACTATTGATACGAAAGGCATCACAGCCTTCATCATCATATCTTCATGATATCTATGATGTATGCTGAAAAACTTGCAAACACTTTCCTTAGCAAATTTTAAAAGAGCGACAATCAACGATGAACAATGTGAACAACAGACCCTGCGCGTAGTTCCTTTATTGTTTTTTCTTGAGGAAGCTGATATTTTTCAATTGTGATTTATTTATATTTTTAACGTTTTACAATATATTGCAGCACATGTACCGCTGGTAATATTGTTAGGCTTTCAGCATACATGCGATTTTGAGAGCCCGTTTATAACCTATATTTCTTTTTTTAAATGTAATATTATTTTGAAAATGATATAAACAAATGAAGAATAGATTTGTGTGTAGGCGGACAATATTTTTATTCTGATTTCTAGCAAATTTGCATATGAACATGAAAATAACCCACGATTTGGTAATCATTTAAATATTGTTCTAGAACAGTCGTAGGAAAGTTTTCAGTTTAGAACACCTTTGACCATAGTTCGAGATGGGACCAAGAAAGTATTGGAATATATCACCTACTTATATAAATACCTCGGAGCGTCAAAAACGTATCAATATCTCAAGCATTACACCATATTCTATTCTTTGCTATATCTTCGAAAGATACTAAAATGCCTCATCTATCCTATCTTTCCCTTCAAAACACATTTTTTTTTTTTTCAAATCGTCCATCCCAGAAAATCAACTTTAATGCTCTCAACAAATTGCAATGAAAATTAGTATATATCTACATAGTACGGAGAGAATTTTCCCACTATTAATAATCTAAATTACATACATAAATATATATAAATAAGAAACTGAATTTCACGCGGAAAAATCCCTGGGCATCAGCTAGTTTTTCATATTACAATAACTATGATACAGCGGTAACTATAATGATTACCATTCCTAAAAGCGTATAATTTGAATGTGAATTTATTTAACTGTCAATTTTAGATGTACGTATCAAAATTAACATAATTTGTTTTCTGTAGAGTACTTATGTTACATCTTAATGGGCAATTATGCGTTAAAGCTGCAATATTATAAAATTAGTGTTAGTTACCTTAATATTCATAATTAATTTGTGATTCAGAGTTAAATTGGAAACAAAACAAATATATACGTAATGTTTCCGACTAATTATTTACTTGCTGACCATCCCTCAAACCTTCAGTACTCACTAGTGGAACGAGATTTAAAGGTTCAAACAAAAATGGGGCGTTTTGCAATTCTTAACAAAGCTATTCTTATCACTTTGTTTTTGGCTATTGTTTGCTTTGATTGGAGTACTCAGGACAAAGTACGTGTTAAACTATGTGTGTGCGGTATCTTTTTCAATCGATCTCAAAAAAAGAGGTTTTCAATTCGGCCGTGCTTATTTCATATTTGCTAAATCCGTCATTTGTAAGCCGATTTGAATTTTAATTTTTTTATTTGTTTTTGTTGGAAAGGGGAGTATAATTCTATCAGAATCTTATTGGCATAGGCCATTGGGTTTTAGAGATACAGTACGGAACTCCTTAAACCCGAATAGAAAATGTGCAGTGATTAAGATATTGGCAGATTTACGACAAACCAAGACTAGTAAGATACCTAGGTATGTATTGCGATGATGTTAATTATTTTAACGTGTTTAGCGTATTAATTATTGATTTATTCAACTCAAGACCCTTTGGCCTCAAGTTATTTTGAAAATTACTTTAAAAGGGTTATAAAATAAAATTGAGGTACTCCGTCTGTTTTGTTTTAAGTAACATATACATTGTATTTGAGAGTATTATACATAGATGACAGGTACTAATATGAGATCCGTATATAAATAAGTCCAATGTTAAATGCGTTGTTTGTCATCTTACGAAATACAGGTGAAAATAACAACTCGATATTTTTTAAGCAATCCGTGATTTTAAATGATTACTACGCTAAACACGTTGTGAACAACCGACTTATTTGCAATGCCTACCTACATAGGTCTTACAGATTTGGATATAGTTTAGATTGTCATAAATCTAACAAGATCTCCGTCACTACACATTTCCTATTCGAATTTGAATAGTTTCCTCCTTTATCTTCAAAACCTAAGGTACTTTGCCAATTATATTAAAAGGACATTTTTTGCCGGATGGTAGAACTCGTTAGGTTCGACCGGGAGATACCACCGCCACTCTCATAATCCTCCGTGAAGCAATTTTTGTGTTTCGGTTTGGAGAGGCGTGGTTGCCGGCTATATTTAAATACGAGGCCAACATCTTAGTCCTCAGGGGCAGCAACGCATCTGTGCTCAAACTTAGGTATGATTTAATTGTACTTAGGGATGATTCCTTATGTCCATGGGCGGCATTGACCACTTACCATACGGATGGGCTGCACGCTCGTTTGCTAAATAACCTGGACTAACTAAGGAGACTCTTTTGGATTTTTCCTCTTTTCAACAAAAAACATTTTCCAGATCGATTAATAAATGACGGTGTTATGAATTAACATATGTTGATAAATAAAGTCGGAGACAATTAAATGCGCATTAATAAGAAAAAATCAAATAAATATCACGTGAAAAGTAATAATCAAAATCAGTTAACCAACTAAAAAAATATGAGGTAACACATAAAAGAGAAAAGAAATTCTGCGGTCAAATTGAGAACTTTCTGCCTAAAGTCGGATGATTATATCAGTAGTAGTGTCTTAATATGAAGAGGTTGTAGTTTCAAGTAAACATTTAGATGGATTAAACATAATTTCGATTTAAAATTTTTAGGTTCATATCCATGTGCAGCCCTCAGTTGTCCAAGCATTTCGACAAAATTCTGAAAAGTGTTCCAAAGAAACCGGGGTTCCCGCTGGTACAATGAAGCGGATTGTAACTGAGAACCTCGTACCCGACGACGAAGCTACTAAGAAGTTTCTGTACTGCGTCTGCTACAACACTGGATTTGTCGACAAAGACGGACATTTAGTAGTAGAAAAAATGACCACGTTGCAAATTATGAACGGTACGCTCGAAGACTTCACAGATTCGATTAAAAAATGCAACAAAATGACTTTGGAAAATTACTTTGAGACTGTTAATGCAGTGGGAATTTGTATACATACAAATTACTTTTATACTTTTTAATATTTATTCGATGCTTATAAATATGAATTTTATGGATAGGGGCAATAATAGATTTTCTGATAACATAACGTATAACATATATATTCTTTTAGATGTACCATTGGTGATAATAACGATGTAGATGCATGTTGTAAAATTTTTGCTGTTAAAGGAATAAAGTTTACTTAAATTGAAGTTGTGAAGAATTATTTGTGCAAGGAACAATGATGTATAAATAGTGCATATGATCAGCGGTCTATTTATATTTGTATTAAAGAATTTAGAAAATTGGATACAGTACATAAAATTCAACATTCATGATATTACTTTAACGTACAAAGAGACATATACAACAGACACAGTACATTATGTCTTAAGTATGCCGGTCTTACACCATTTTCAGGGTTCAGTACCCAAAGAGCCCCGACGGGGCCTTATTAATAAGGCTCCACTGTCCGTCCCTCTCAGAGCTATATTTTAGGAACCGTAATAGGTAGACACTTTAAATTTTCACAGAGCGTTTACTATTATGGCTGCTATAATAACAAATAATAATAAAAAAAGATTTAAAAATAATAACTGTCATTTATTTGTATCCACGCCATCTATGTTGGCGTAGCGATGACGTGCAAGTACCGTCATGAAGCGCTATACTGCAATATTTTACTACAATATTTGGCGGTATTTGTATATCTTGCAATTGCTGCAATTGTGTTATTGTTCAATGTTTTTCAATGGTCTTAACGACGGCGGTACCGAATCCTTCGAGTGCGAGTCCAACTAGACCGATTTATTAGTTCATTAAGAGAGTAATGTTCAAGTTGTTACAAACAGTACAGTAAGTCCCTCTCACTACGAGTGTGATGTTTTGCATTTTTGCTCGAGACTGTTATCAGAACTACTGTGCTTTTACTACTCGCTCTTACTTTGCAGGAAAATCATTTGAATATTCTTATTCTACATTCCCACTAGAAATATCGGTACCTTGTCTACGGGAGGTATTATATTTCTCGAACAATAATAATTATGACAAACGTTTTTTTATCCTCAAAACTAAGTATTTAACTGATAAGTTTGGTCGTCAATAATTACAATAATTGTTTACTTTGAAACGCTAATGTCGCATAAATTGATAATTATATTATACATGAAAGTTGCATTATTATTCATTTTAGTGTTAATTACACTTAATCATCATTACCTTATTATTCTTATTGTATAGGTTATAGAGGTCGACCGAAATTACGGTGTCAGTGTCAGCAAGATTCGTTAAAAAATCAAAATTCGGCCACAGTTCGAACGTTTGGGCGATTTGTGGCCGCAAGCGAATACTGGTAGTGGGAGTGGTGGTTATATTAGTAGTTCTGGCGTTGGTGGTGGTAGCAGTCATGTAAGTAGTAAGAATATGATGATGGTCGTTTTGGTGATAGTTATGTTAGTAATGGTGTTGATGGTAATGGTAGTCGCAGTGGTTGTCGTGATGGTTGCGTTGGTGAGGGCGATGGAAAGTTATTAACAGAATAATTCAATTCAGAGTGAAAAGCGTGGGGTGCTTGATTTTTAAATATTAAAATCATTCTATTGACAATCATCTATGAGAGGATAGTTATGAAACACAGTAAAATGCACCCCACGTTTTTTACTCTGAATTGAATTATTCTGTTAATAACTGTCATTTTGATATAATTTTATTTTGAGGCGTTTTATTATGATTGATTGTTCGATCTTCTACTACTGTAATCTTAAATTCTTTGTCATTAATAATTATTTTCTAGTTTTTAGTTCGATTAGCAATAAAAGCGTGTTTTTTTTAAAACTATTATGTATTTTTAATTTTTTAGTCTCTGTCAAAGTCATACACTGAGTAATTAATTGATTATTTCGATTTTTTAGAAAGAACCACTCAGTTGTTGAGGGCGCAACTACCCTGAAAACGTTTAGGCCTCCGTTGTGCTGTGCAGAGTGCCCGAGCAAGTCTGAACTAGTAAGCCCGAAACTGCAGGCATGCGCAGATCTCGTGCTATCTATCTCACTCCTTTACAAAGGATCGATGAAAGAATTTATTAATCCTGGCGGCCGTAATAAGGATAATGGGGAGGAATCAATCGGGAGGTCCTGGGTTCAAACCTCTGGCATGCACCTCTGATTTTTCGAAATTATGTGCGTATTAGAAATTAATTATCAGTTGCTTAGTGGTGAAAGAAAACATCGTGAGGAAACCTACAGAGTTCTTAGAAAAAGTTCTCTAAGGTGTGTGAAGTCTACCAAATCGCACTTGGCCAGCGTGGTGGATTATGGCCTAAATCCTTGCCCAGCGGTGGGACAAAAATGGCCGATGATGATATTGACTAAGAAAGTTGATTAAGGGCGCATTTAAGTTCTTTTCTAATTCCAAACGATTTATTCGTAGATACGAAAATTAATTGATTAGAAAATAACTAAGTGCGGTAGTATCAAGAGAAAACAGACTTACTTACTTAACTTATTTAACATTATTTCCCGACATGTTTTATTCTACGCATCAAAGCAACAAAGCCCACTTTTAATTTAAAACTTCAAAATGCACAAATAGATTTGTATGTCGCTATGAAAATAGCCTTGAGCTGCTTTATCATTGTGAACGAAAACACCTGTGATTAAAGTGGTTCCGACAGAATCTTCGGATTTTAACCAAACAAAATAAATTTTGTTACATTCGTTTGCGCACTGGGTGCGTCTCGCTCTCAAATGATATTCGGCTCGTGTCAATCTGCACTGATCTCTCCATAAAAGAGCTGGGCTGTCACACGCAGACAACATTGTATTTCAAATGAATTCTTAAAAATTCAACTCCCTCAACTTCATATCAAAACAGCTTCCTAAGCGATGGCACTTTTTTGACGTCCAAAAATAATAATCCGTAAACTGAATCACTTCACGACTTCACGAAGGCACTTCACTTAGGCATGTAGGTTTCCTCACGATGTTTTCCTTCACCGCTAAGCAAGCAATAATTCATTTGTAATAAGCACATAATTTTGGTGCGTGCATGAGGTTTGAACTCAGGACCTCCCAATTTTTAACCACTAAGCTATCACTGCTTTTTGAATTGAACATTTGAATAAATGTTGATAAACGATTTTAATAAACACGCACACAGGTACACAATGTATAATCTACGTGTGTGGGAGGGGTGAGCCTCGCGGCGGCCCGCGGCGGCCCGCGGCGGCGGCCGGACGTGATACGCAGATAAAACTTAGCAGAGGAACCGCCGCAACTAAAATTATTTATAGATAGCCTACATAAGGAAGATTAATAGACCGTCCAGTGGATTGCTTGTTTTTTTTGTAATATTTATTACATACCATAATTTTGTTTCGAATTCATCAAGTAATCAATCATTAAAATAGATGTAGGTATATCTTTACACGATAGTACGATGTCAGGAGTTTAGTTTGTCAGAATAATATTTCAAACCGCACTTTTCTTAACCTTCAATATATGGATGTTCACAATTGATCAAGATTTTCAATGTTCACCATCATCATCAATGTTACTATCCCACCGCTGGGCACGTGCCGCCTCTCAACATGAGAAGGTTTTTGGTCCTAATCCACCACACCAGAATAAGTGTTGATTAATAGACATCACATGTCTTTTAGAATATTTTCAAGAACTCGCAGTATGTTTTTTCGCATAATTTTGGAAAATGTCAGGTCCATGAGGTACATTCAAAACCCGGACCATAGCATGAGGTACAGAAATTCAAACCACTAGGCTATCACTACGTCTAAATCAGATAATTAATCTAATTATTAGTTTAGAGATAACGGTGGAAAGTATATTCTAATCCGCAACATGCAAAAGACCATAAATAATTATGAGACTCTAAATTGCTAATTATTTCTTTCGTATTTTCTTATTATGTTTAAAACGACGAGTATCAAAATCTTTTAAAAGAAAAGAAAAGTACACTTCATTTTATACAATACGTAGCACTCACTAAAAGCATTTGTGATGCAAAAGTTAATAGATAATATTGTCGGATTAGAGAGAAAATATTTGTTGTGTGGCAAAACTTTGAGTAACAAGATTTATCAACCGCCAGCAAAGTTTCTGCATTGAGTTCCAGAAGTTGAAAAGGAAGAAAATCATGTGCTTCCAGTTCAGAAATGTGGCTTTCACCATTTGAAAGTACGTTAATAAAATCTGTAAGAAGTATAAGATTTTAAAGGTTTCGGTTTTATTGATGGTTGATATTCGCACAAGGAAGATTTATACCCTAGGGCAGTGTTTTACTTGTCGACAACTGAATCATTGTCGTTATAAAACTCGCACTCGTTCACTAATTATGAAGCAGCTCTACACGTATAAATGAATATGATTTTATGATTGATTGATTGATGATTTTATACATTAAGTTGTACATATACATTTGTAAATTTCAACTTGGTAAAAATCAAAATAAAAAAACCCTTACCTCTTTTTTACACTCAGTTTTTATTTGTATTTAGATTTACAGCCTCAGTAACTTAAATTTTGTGTATTGTTTATATCTTTAAAATGGTCTTA